>JAVYIG010017734.1:0-24569 GCA_035222895.1 Strongylocentrotus droebachiensis | reverse complement strand
CCTAAAACCCCTGAGCTTCCGGGGGCTCCACTGCCTCGACCCCACCAGGGGACCTAAGGCGGCCCCTGAATGATTATCTGACCGTAATTTATTGCCTTAAACCCCTGAGCTTCCGGAGTCGGACAAGGTATCAAAATGTGTTTATCTGACAGCAGGCGCGTAGCCAGGGGTGGGGGGGGGGGGCGGTGGGTGCGGTCCTCCCAGAATCGCCGGCCAAAAAACACAAAAACAACGGAACAACGAATCGTCTTCTTTCTCAAACGATTTAATGATTGTAAAAGTTTTCGCGCTTCGCGCCAGAGGGGAAAAACTGAATTCAGATGAGGATTATTTAAAGAGTCGAGAACTGTACAACGAATCGTCTTGTTTCTCTAATGATTTAATGAAACGTTAAAGCTTCCGCGCTTTGCGCGGGAGGGGGGGGGGGGACTACATACGTCTTCTTTCTCTAATGATTTAATGATACTTAAAAGGTTCCGCGCTTCGCACGGGAGGGGAGAACCTGAATTCAGACGAGGATTATTTTGAGAACGGAACAAGGAATCGTCTTTTTCTCAAACGATTTAATGAATTGTAAAAGTTTTCGCGCTTCGCGCCAGAGGGAAAACTGAATTCAGATGAGGATTATTTAAAGAGTCGAGAACTGTACAGCGAATCGTCTTGTTTCTCTAATGATTTAATGAAACGTCAAAGTTTCCGCGTTTCGCGGAGGGGGAGGGGAAACTCGCCCCTCCCTGCACCCCCCCCCCCCCCGAATTACGTCACTGCTGGTCACCATTACGTACCAATATTTGGATCGCATAATTTCAAATTTGGGCCTCCCCCCAAGAAATCCTGGATCCGCGCCTGGGTTGACATGCTTAAGCACGGTCATCAACTATACATTTAATTAAGCATACAACTATACAACTACAACAACAACATACAACTATACTATACAACTATACAACTATACATGTAACGAAGCATTGTAACTATGGCTCTTCATTTAATGACTATAAAATACAGATGGTCTTTGACGGTACATCATTCAGAACATGTGAAATTCATTCTTGAGGCAATTCATTTTGTTTACTTTACGTTCTTTAAATTTGAAGAAAAAAGGGGGTTGAAAGATCAGTGTATATAATGGAAATTAGAATTTACAATATTTGTGACATTCGTAGTAGGCAAGGTATAATTCTCAGGTTTTTTGTCAATATACATGTAGGTGGAGGAGGCAACTACATGTACACATATATTATTTAGGAGAAAGCTTTTCCTGAACATAACGCGACGTACTATGCATAGCCTTTAATCAAGTAAATGTATTCAAATTTATGGATGCTTCCTTCGCAGGTGTGTGATGTGATGAAGTATTCCATTCACCTACTATTATCCTTTGTACTACAGTTTTCAGAACGTAAATTCCATAAATAAGTTGGTGCTCTTCTGGGATAACGGTTATCAACTGCTTTATATATTTATATGTTAGTATTTTTAAATAAACAAGTTACAATTGTTCCCCTGTTATATGTTTTTCCTCAATTTTGTTTTAACCTTCACAGCTACAATTTCCCTCATTGAAAAGTTAAAGTTTTGTTATTGTATTTCCAACTACCGTTAAAGCTTTGGTGCACATAATACATGTACATGACTGTACAAGTTTGCCTGGTACATCACATTATCAAGAAAATTACTGCGGCCATGACATGCTGAAAGGCATTGTAATTATAAACATGCCAAATATATATCTCTTGTAAACTTTCTAAGGAATATTCTACGTCAAAAAGCAGGAATGCATCTCATCTTTCAGTATAGTGAGCATACCTACACTTATTCGTTAGGTCGAGGTTTCCTTTAAAGGAATGATAAAAACATTCGTTCCTAGGTATGATTTATACAAGATTTTATGAAAAAAATTACAGAAGGTGTCTGAACAACAAGGTGGGGGGCACATGCAGGCGACCAAAGAAGAGATTTTTAAAAAAATGGGGGGAGGGGGGAGAGCAAAAAAAAAGAAGAAAAAGAACACTGTACTTCCTCCTTGTTTTTGCTTGTCAGGGAACTTTCAGATGTAACCCCCCCCCCCCCCCCCCCCCCCCTCATCAGAGAACCTTGGATCCGCCACTTCACCACTGTCATTACAAGAATAGATTTAAAAGCTGGAAGCCTATGTATCATAATTGGAGCTATTCTTCCCGTCAAAGAAAGATGAACAATGTGGATTACTCTGTGAAGCATACAGGTCTTCTTCTGTGAATGGCCGAACACGTGCCTTTCCGATATCCTCCTGTTTCAGTAGCAAACAGTATCAATTAGATAGGGACTGTAGCTTTTATAATGAATCTTTATAGGCCAGCATTTCTATTTCCAACTTTTCAAGTCTGTATTCTGTATAGACATAAAGTAAAAAATCTAATTGGTAATGGTATAGAAAATGTCAACAATAATTGGATTGCTAAATTGCAATGGTAATGACAATATTTAGTTTGTTTGTTGTTGTTATTGAACGTTTCATCTGATTTGGCTTTTTACCACTCATCTCTATATCCGAAGCAATGCTGGACATTGCCTCATACTCAAAGACCCCTTTAACATTATAATCCTTAACAGGTTGCTCAAACTCGAGCATTATCATCTTAAAGATAAAGAGCGGTAGTGTTAAAATCCTTTCACATGATTGGTAATGAGAGCTTCCATTTCTTTTTTTGAGGGGGGCGTTTCCAAAACTGGTCTATACCTTTCCAGGTCGAAATGCCAATGGGATTCAATAGCCTATTGGACCATCAGAAACCATTAGAGCTATTGGAGTCTATTGGTTTCAATAGGGAAAGTGAAATATTGGACCCACAGAGACCAATACAAGAAACCCACCCACAGAAAAATGCTGATGGACAAATAGAAAGCTTCTATTTATGGGTTTCTGTTGTTCCATTAGATTCTTCTATGATGGGTTTCTGTTTGTCCATTATATATTTTCTATGGGTTCTTGTTGGTCCATTAGGGATTTTTCTATGGGTTTCTAATGGTCCCACATTCCATAGGCTTATATTGGTAAATCGATCCGGGTAGAAGATAAACTGATAATTCATAATCGATATTAGCAACTGTCCACCAATATGAATCTTCTAATCTCCATTGCATTAACTCCATCACAAAGATCATTTGAAGTGAATTCAAGAGTAGCCTTTAAAGTGTTACAGGCTTGTACAAACGTTATATACTAAACATGCATGTTGTTTCTTGGTTAGTAATCATATAATCAATAATAATAATAATAATAATACATAACATTTATTAGGCGCTTAATACTGATGTTTCTAAGCGCACAGTGTTCTGATTAAGAGAAGACTATAACCCGTAGAATTAAATTAGAAGAAAAAGCAAAAATACAAAAGTAACATAGATAAGGTAAGAAAAACAGTGGCAATCAACTAAATAAAGACAAATATGGTGCGCACCTCCATTGACCGACGCACAACTGCAATTTACAATTTGAAAAGATAGGTTTTGAGTAGAGATTTGAATTGAGATACAGAGGGGGCGCAGTGAATAAAGGCGGGCAGTTTGTTCCAGAGAGCGGGGGCAATAACTGAAAAGGCGCGGTCACCATACCGGGTGTTAGTGCGGGGTCCAGGTGTTAACAGTAATGTGGAAGATGAACGAAGTGTTCGTGACGACGTACGGGAACGTAAGGATATGAGATCGGAAAGGTAAGAGGGGGCTAAGCCATTGATAGCTTTGTAGCACAGGAGAAGAATTTTGAAGGATATGCGGTGGTGAATTTTAAGCCAATGTAGTGAGTTCAATATTGGAGTTATGTGCTCTGATTTACGCGAGAGAGTCACAAGCCGAGCAGCGCTATTCTGTACCCTTTGAAGTGGGACTAGATGTGACTGAGGGAGGCCAGAAAGAGAAGAATTACAGTAATCGATATGGGTCGAGACAAAAGCATGGACTAATTTTGAAGTTGTGGGTCGGTCAAGTAGCCTCCTGATTCTACTGATCTTATATATACCAAAGGAAGCAGACTTACAAATATTACTAATGTGTTGTTTGAAAGTAAGATTGCTGTCAATATTTAAACCAAGGTCACGCACAGAAGCACAACAACTGAGAGAGCCATCACTCATAACAAGATCAGGAAAGGGGTCTGAGTTCCGAAATTTAGAAGTAATATGAATCATTTCAGATTTTGAATCATTAAGGCAGAGACAGTTTTGAAAAGACCAGGTTTTGATTTCATTGAGGCAACTGGTGAGTTTGTTCGCGGCTACTGTCCTGCTGTTTGGGTGAAGAGTTACATAAATCTGGGTGTCGTCTGCATACATAGTGTGTTGAATATTCTGATGAAGGTTAATAACATTTGAGAGAGGGCTGGTGTAAAGAATAAACAGGAGGGGGCCGACCACGGAACCCTGAGGAACGCCGCAGATGAGGGGAAATGATTCCGAGTTGGTGTCATTGATGATCACCTTCTGAGTTCGGTGCATGAGATAGGAGCGAATCCATTGAAGTACGATGCCGGTGATGGAGAAGTCGTTCTCTAAGCGATGGAGTAACAGGTCGTGGTTGATAGTGTCAAATGCGGCAGTGTAATCAAGCAAGATGAGGACAGCTTCATTACCCTTATCTACAGCTAGAAGTAGGTCATTTAGGACCTTGACAGTTGCAGTCTCAGTAGAATGATGATTCCGATAGGCAGATTGGTGGATTGGAAACAAACCGAGATTGTCAATGTGGGCTTTCAGCTGTAGTGACACAATACGTTCCAAAACCTTCCCAAGGAATGGCAGGTTTGCGATGGGCCTGTAGTTCTTAAGTCCATTCGTGTCGAGACTCGGCTTCTTTAGGAGGGGAAGAAGCAGAGAAGTCTTAAAAGACTCTGGAACTATTCCGGATGATAACGAGAGATTGAACAGTTTGGTTATGTGAGGAAGGAGTTCATCGAGGACTTCCTTTAGAAGCCAGGAAGGAATCGGATCTAGCTTACAGTGTTTAGAAGGAAGTGAAGTGATGAGCTTCCTGACTTGTGAGAGGGATACAAGGCAGAAATCAGAGAGTTCATGACGAGGGCCTGGAGCAAAAGATCTTGAAGCTGGTGCTGGTACTACATTAGGGAAAGAGGATACAACTTTGGCGACTTTTTCCCTGAAGAATGTAGCAAATCTGTTGGCGAGTTCACTATCAGAAGAATGATCTGGAAGAGGTGAAGATTGAGTGGGCGTTGAGAGTGTCTTCACAAGACGAAACAGTTCTTTAGTGTCAGCATTCTTGATGAGATCTTTGAGATACGCTGACTTCGCATTGAAGATGCACTCATAATATGACTCGCATTCACGGCGGTACAGCTCTCTATCAACAAAAAGTCCAGACTTGATCGAACGACGTTCCGCACGACGCCTTCGCCTCTTGGCTTCCTGGATATCATCGGTAAACCATGGCGCATCAGGTCTGATTGATACAGTCTTGACCTGGATTGGAGCGTGCTCATCAATCAACGTCCGCAAAGATGAGTTGTAATGCTCCGCGGAAGCAGATGGACAAGATAGATCAGGAAGTGAATGGAACATTGTGTCAATAGAGTTGCGTAGAGAGTCCTTGTCAATGCTGCGATATTTCCTGAAGGAAACCTCTTTCTTGGGATTCTAATTCGGCCTTGCGATATTGACAGTGGCAGGCGCGGATCCAGGATTTTCCAATAGGGGGGGGCCGGAAATTTGAAATTTGCGAAGACCGTTTTTTCAAGGTCATATTAGTAGCACCATAATTTTTGACATTTTCATCGGGGGGGGGGGGGGCTATAGCCTTTTGCCCGAAAAAGTAATTTTCTGGTTTCACAATTCGGCTAGTGAGCGAAGCGAGTGAGCAAAAATTTGAACATAATATTGTGAAAGTGTTATTTATCACCAAAATAAACAAGAAAATATATCAAAAACTCATATTCGGGTAGCTCGCTGCCACCCCCCCCCCCCCCCATTACGCGCGAAGCGCAGAAGCTTTGACCTTTCATTAATTATTAGAGAAAGAAGACGATTTGTTGTACCATTCTCGACTCGTATTCCTTGTCTGAATTCAGTTTTCCCCCTCCCGCGCAAAGCGCGGAAGCTTTGACGTTTCATTAAATTATTAGAGAAAGAAGACTATTCGTTGTACCGTTCTAGACTCTTAAGCCTTGTCTGAATTCAGTTTTCCCCTCCCGCGCAAAGCGCGGAAGCTTTGACGTTTCATTAAATTATTAGAGAAAGAAGACGATTTGTTGTACCATTCTCGACTCGTATTCCTTGTCTGAATTCAGTTTTCCCCCTCCCGCGCGAAGCGCGGAAGCTTTGACGTTTCATTAAATTATTAGAGAAAGAAGACGATTTGTTGTACCATTCTCGACTCGTATTCCTTGTCTGAATTCAGTTTTCCCCCTCCCGCGCAAAGCGCGGAGCTTTGACCTTTTTTTAGTTTAATAAAATCATCAGAGAAAGATGATTCGTTGTACCGTTCTAGACTCTTAATCCTCGTCTGAATTCAGTTTTCCCCCTCCCTCGCGAAGCGCGGAAGCTTTGATTTTTCATTAAATTATTAGAGAAAGAAGACTATTCGTTGTACCATTCTAGACTCTTAATCCTTGTTTGAATGCAGTTCCCCCCCCCCTCCCGCCAAAAGCGTGGAAGCTTTGACCTTTCATTAAATTATTAGAGAAAGAAGACTATTCGTTGTACCGTTCTAGACTCTTAATCCTTGTCTGAATTCAGTTTCCCCCTCCTGCGCTTTACGCGGAAGCTTAACGTTTCATTAAATTATTAGAGAAAGAATACGATTCGCTGTACCGCCATCAACTCTTTATCCTTGTCTGAAATGAGTTCCCCCCCCCCCTCCCGCGCAAAGCGCGGAAGCTTTGACCTTTCATTAAATTATTAGAGAAAGAAGACTATTCGTTGTACCGTTCTAGACTCTTAATCCTTAATTTTGTCTGAATTCAGTTTCCCCCTCCTGCGCTTTGCGCGGAAGCTTAACGTTTCATTAATTTATTAGAGAAAGAATACGATTCGCTGTACCGCCATCAACTCTTTATCCTTGTCTGAAATAAGTCCCACCCCCTCCCGCGCAAAGCGCGGAAGCTTTGACGTTTCATTAAATTATAAGGGAAAGGAGACGATTCTTTGTACCATTCTCGACTCCTTGTCTAATTTCAGTTTTCCCCTGCCCGCGCGTAGCTCGTAAGCTTTGACGGTTCATTAAATTATTAGAGGAAGAAGACGAATCGTTGTACCATTCTCGTCTCTTAATTCTTGTTTGAATTCAGATTTCCCCCTCCCGCGCGAAGCGCTGAAACTTTGACGCTTCATTAAATTATTAGAGAAAGAAGATGATTCGTTGTTCCATTCTCGACTCTAAATCCTTGTCTGAATTCAGTTTTTCCCGGCCCGCGCGTAGCGCGTAAACTTCTGACGTTTCATTAAACTATTAGACAAAGTAGACGGTTCGTTTTACCATTCTCGACTCCCAATCCTTGTCTGAATTCAGTTGCCCCCCTCCCGAGCGATGCGCGGAAGCTTTGACATTTCATTAAATTATTAGAGAAAGAAGAAGATTCGTTGTACCGTTCTCGACTTGTCGGAATTTTCAAAAATGTTTCTTTGTCTGCTCCTTTTTCGTCCTATGTCATCTTACTGCCCGTACCGCCCCTGGCTACGCGCCTGCTTTAACAGGGAAAATGAAACATTCATGATTATGATGGCACACATTTTGGTTAGTAGAAATGAAATGGAAAAAAGATCTATTACACCAACCATGGATAAATCACGGCCGGGAGCGTCATAGTTTTGTGTTATCGGGCGAGGGCTAGGGCGTAGCGACCAAGCGAGATTTTGCAATGTTGAATGTTGAAATAATTATGCATTCTAGAAAATCCCTGAGCCCAATATGTACGTTCTTTCCGCTATATTTCTTTCTAGCTATATTTCTAAATTTCCTGGGGGACGTGTCCCCCTATCGGGCCCAGGATTGCCGCCCCTGTCCATGATTACTACCAACATGAGTTCAAATACAAGCACTAGCGAGTTGGTATGAGCTGAATCCAAATGAAGGGCAAAATAAGAGTTGTGAAGCGGCCCTACCGTTAATTTAAAATTTGACTGTTGAGTATATAACTTCTATTTAAAAGACACCCATAATATTGTGTCCTTTTCGAATTTCTCACTAAAGAGTGATGACCTTTTTAGCGCAGGGGCTATTCTTGACGTTTAACTTTGAATCCGCGGCTCGAGATTTTATGCGGCCGGCCCGGCCCCCCTCTATTCAATAATTTCGTTATCTTTTCTTTTCTCTTGTTTTTTCCTTTCTCTTCTCCTTTCTTTTCTCTTCTCCTTTTTTCCCTCCTCTTCTCCTTTCTTTTTTTCTCTTCTTTTCTTCCTCTTTTTTTTTCCCTTTTTTTTTTGCGCCGCCAATAGGGGGGGCCGCGGCCGTTTCGGCCCCCCCCCTGGATCCGCCACTGAGTGGTGACAAGTGCACAATGGTCGGAAGGCATGTAAGATAGCGAGTTCACGTTGCAGACATCATCCGAATTCCTTGTGAAAATCAAATCTAGAGTGTGACCTGCGCGATGGGTTGGTTCACGAACATGTTGCTTGAACCCTAACGAATCAACACATGTCATAACAGATTTTGCAAAATTATCATTGGGATCATCAACATGTATGTTGAAATCACCCAATAATAGAGGAAAATGATCATCTACAACAGCACCTTCAAGGAGAGTTGGAAATTCATCCAAGAATGTGCCGTTGGAGAGATTATTATTGGCAGACGGGGGTGGTCGATAAATACAGTACAACCTTACAGCAGATGAAGGTGTCAGATTGAGTGTGACATCCAGTAATTCAAAAGATGCAAAATCATTGTTGTTGTTCAAGGTACAGCGAGCCGTGGATCTATAGAGAAGCAAAATCCCACCGCCCTTGGAAGATAACCGGGGTCGATGGGTGAAATCATAATTAGGCAAACCAGATCTTAGATCAGCTAATATGAGACCATCCCTCTTACTGTCTCCAGAGAGCCACGACTCGGTGATGACTAGAACATCTAGATCATGTTCAACAATCAAATCAGTAATTGCGTGTGTTTTATTGGTCATGGAACGTGCATTCCAAAGGCCAAGTTTGAGGCTATTGGATGATACCGACATTGGTGGAGGGAAATCCGGCCTTGGTATCGTACGCCGCCCACGTCCGCGATGAGTTCGACGTCGGCGACCGATGCCAAGATCGCAGATCCTGCTCCAAACATTCATGGGTAGTAAATTAAGCGGCTGGTTATTAATCTGATGGAGAACATTCAAGTTGTATGAAATATGTAAAGCTGTACAATCAGCTGAATAAGGAGGTGAGTTGGTATGGCCAATATTGGAAACATTCTCAGTGCGATTCACTGGACCAGGATTGGGCTGGATATCTCCAGAATTAAGGAGACATCGAAATGTAGCTGTCGAATTACAGTAGTATAGTATAGGTTGACTACAATATTTGAGATGTTTACAGTGGAGGCTCTTCATGTGTGAGCCAGTACAAGTGAAACATTCCTTGGTTATATAGGGCTGATTCAAAGTGTACAGAATAGAAATAACAAGCCCTATAGAAAACAACACTTTCAATGGCTTTCCATCCATTGTACAAGCAGGAATAGCTTACACAAAAGGAGCATACAAAAGAGACTATTGTGAATGTCAGTACATTCAAATGGTATACAAGCAAAGTACCAGTAAAGCTTAATGCACATGCCTGTACAGTAAAATTGAACAAGAACATCAAACATTAAACTTAACAGAAATACTGCAAATTCACACCAAAATACACCTTACAAATTGATTACCTCTGTTCCTTGACCAATATCAAACACAATGTTGAAAATACAAATACTAAATCCAACCAAAATTGGTGAAAAATGAGACAAATTACAGAGCTCAAAATGAGAGAGGCTACCTATAGAGGTGCACAACTTTCCAAATCTATTGCTAAAACGTGAATGTAATTGTTACATGATCAGACAAAATAATCTATTGGTTAATAATTGCCGAAGGAAATAACAAATCACGAAATTGATGTGCATTCTCATAATTTGCTTAGCAAATCATGATAAATGTATTTTTCTGTGAACACGTGTAAAGTAATCATGAATATGCATGAGATTGGTTTCTATTGGATACATTGGTTTCTATTGGTCATATTGTCTTCTATTGGTTCCATTGGGTTTTATTTGTCTTATTGGTTTCTATTGGTCCATTTGGTTTCTATTGGTCTCATTGGTTTATATTGGTTCTATTGGTCCAATTGGTTTTTATTGAGTATTGGTCATATTGGTTTATATTAGTCCTATTGGGTTATATTGGTCTTGGTTTCTATTGGTCCTGTCGGTCCTATTGGTTTCTATTGGTATTATTGGTTTCTATTGGTTCTATTGGTCCAATTGGTTTGTATTGGTTTCTGTTGGTTTATGAAGGTTTGAATGGTCTCTATGGGATTATATTCTATGGGTCCAACAGAAACCATTAGAGACCAATATAATTTGTCTAATGGTCTCTATTAATTGGTCTCTATGGGATTTTCGCCCTGGGTTTGCATGAATGGCATGTACCGGTACTCACTTTTGATCTGCTATGCTCAACTTTCCACTGCGTCCCTTCTTGACCTCGAACGAGGACCAATTCCCCTGGTGTTGCCTTTCTCACAATGAAATTGCGATCTTCGTAATCGCTCACCTCGGCGTCGTAGGTGGTTTTCTCCGGCTTTCTCACTTTTATAGATATGGGTGCGTCATCTGACACCGTGAATTTCACAAACTCCCCTGCTTCTATTATCGATTGATTTTTTACCCCTGGAGTTCTCAACAACAACAATTGGTTGAAGGGTGGAATTTGCAACAGAGATATGATGCACCTTTGACTTTAAGTGTCGCATGAGTTGTATTGCCGCTACAGCACTTCCAGCTCCAATCATTGCTACTCTTGCAGCAAAGAGAAATGCCATCTGTATCGAGAAGTATCCTTGGAAAGTCGGAATTGTATAGACAAACACCCAGTGTGTCTGTTATCGATCAGAAGTTGATATGCTTGAATGTTCTGGTGGCAATTCCCTGTAGCATTGCATAAACTAAAGCGAAGAGAAGTGCTCACTGTAGTAAAGGTTGTGCACTCTTTGCAATTTCCTATTTTGCAATTTCCATCACAATTGTGATAGAAATTGCGAAATAGAAAATGTTGGAAACTATAAGTGCAATTGTAAAACCAACGTTTTTGATGTAGATAATTATTGAAAACAAAATTCTCTGTTTGTATCATGGGAACCCAATAAGATTACCAACATAATCCCTTTTCTGCTTTCAGACCTACTACAAATTATGTAGATTAATTGCTGAACAACCCCTCTTAAAGGGAGATGGTAGTCACTAGTCAGTTTCAAAATATGTGCAAAAGGCCATAAATCGCTGACACCAGACTTGGTAAAAATACCATTAATGGGTGTACAAGTCTGCACACAGCAAACCGATAAGCCTATCAAGAAAAACCTCCTAGACTCCCAGAGTCTTTGATGATGGAAAAGTGAGACAAAGAATTTACCATTATGGCAAATCGGGGAATGCAGAGCATTTTATATCCTAGTGATTGACAAATAACCCTTTCTATTAGAGCCCACTCCAATGCATATTTAACGTAGGATTTTTAGATCTAATGACTGTATGCTTGAACAGTAATTTGGAAACAATGACAGCAGATATTCTTCACAGGGCACTTATAGATTTTAACTGACATACATTGTGCATGTATTTATTGGATCAAATGCCAGGAGCTGATATAGTTTGTATTATTATATTCTTCTCTTTTTATCCTCTCGCCAACGAAGTCGGAGGGGATATAACGCTGCCGTCCGTCCTTCCTTCCTTCCTTCCTTCCGTCCGTCCGTCCGTAACAAATTTGGTTTCGGATCGATAACTTCAGTAACGTTTGACGGATTTTAATGAAATTTGATATGAAGGTACATGATATCAAAATACAGGCTAAATTCAATTTTGGAGTACGTAGATCAAAGGTCAAAGGTCATAGCTCATTAAATATGCGAAAAAATACACATTTGGTTTCCGATCGATAGCTTTATAGTAATGTTTGACAGATTTTATGGTTCATGGTATCAAAACCGGCATAAAAAAACAGCCTAAGTTTGATTTCGGAGTATGTAGGTCAACTGTCATAGCTCATTAAATGTGCGAATCTGGTTTCCATTCGATAACATGAGTAATGTTTGAAGAATCATTAATGAAATTTGATATGAAGGTACATGGTATCAAAATACATGTACATTCTAAAGTTCGTTGCATAGTAATAAAGTCCAATGGAGGTAACTTGTTCTGACGTATATATAGGCCATTTGTACCCTGCGATGGGATGCTACGCTTTGCGTTGACTTAATTGTATATCTTAATTTTCATACAGATCCCCATGCCATTTTGTACTTGATCTACAGTCTTGAGGGCTAATAGTTCTGTCTGTCTAGCTAGAGGTTGTGTGATCTGAATACTTGAGGAACGCGTTGAGGAACGGTTGAGGAAAGTCACCCTGGTCCTTTGAGGTAGAACAGAATCCTTTCTCAAGTAAACATAGAGCAAAATAACAAACATTGGGTTGTTCTACAGAAAGTAGGCCAGTAATTAATTTTGGACAAAGTCACCTTCCTTAAAGTCACCTTGATCTTCGATTTGATGGGCTGAGTGCCTGAGTATAAGAAGTTAAAAACAAAGGCTGATGTTTTTATCTAATTTTGTAAATGATGTGTATATAAGAGTGGTAAATGACTTGATGATCTAAACTTGTTTCTAATACTGGATCTGCTATAGAAAAACTGTTTTCTCTTAAGCTTTTAATAGTATTTTACATTATTTTAAAGGTATTAAAATTTATCTCAAGCATTTTTCAAGAAAATTTGATACTTCAACCTTCCAGACCTTGATACGCATTGAATAGGTATCTCATTTGATATTTACGTAATAGGGAAGGTTTCTTCTGGATTTATGATGGCCAAATGTGACAATTCCCATGATTTCATCGCGGTGCATGGTGGAAGTAAAGCCAAGCAGAGTGATTTCAAGGATTTCCAAGATGCTAAAAATCTGGATGATGCCTCTGATGATGACAATCTGGATGGAATCCATGATGACGATTTTGAGCCGGAGGCTCTTCCTCCGGATGAAATTGACTGAATTTTATGACAAATATTTGGATACTGGTTAATGATGATGACGATGATAATGATGCAAGTGTAGGTGGTATGGAGGATGATGCTAAATTAAATGAGCAGTGGTCAAAAGAACTCCATAGTTACAAGCCCAGAGCTTTTGTAGGTCCTCTACCTGGACCAATGAAACCCCTGGAGGATGTAGCCAATGAGCTGGATTTCTTCTATTTGATGTTTCCTCCTTTAATGATCGAACTTCTGGCCCAGGAAACGAATCGGTTTGCTGAACAGAAGCGGGTTGGCAACCCAAATGTTGCAAGAAGGAAGCCAGTGTCGGTAGAGGAAATGAAGGCCTTTCTAGGAATACGGGTGTACATGAGCTTCATTGTCCTCCCTGAAGCACAACTGTACTGGTCAAAGAACAGAATCATGGGCACGTTATATGTCACACAAGTTATGAGAGTGCAGCGCTTCAGAGAAATCAGTGTGAATTTTAGTGCCAACGACCAGAAGAAGCAACATCCTGAAGGTGACCCCAACTACGTACTAAGTACGGTAGTGCGTAGTTTCTCTTCGCCGGTTGAATCGACGAAACAACATTGAAGAATTGTCGGGATAGGACGAAGAATCACCCCCTTTTTCCACTCGAAGACTTCTCCATATTATAATTTCAAGTTGCCGGCTAGATGCCCAGAGGATTCGAGCAACCTAGTAAGTCAAAATTGTAATTACTCCCTTTGCATATTTTGAGATAATGTCAGGCTAACCCGCTGTTAGAATGTTTTTTGATGCACGAACCAGAAGCTCCGACGCGTCACGACGCTTGTGGCGCCGGTGTTGGAGCTTCCCGGAGTTACAAAAAAGGTAGACCTACCCTTTTTTAGTTTTTAATTGTGCGATCAGTGCTTGAAAAACACCCCTTTTTAAGGAAAACGTTGAAACCGCTGTAGAGTCTATAGCTGAAAAAGACACCCTTTCACCGCTCTTTCTGGACGCCGGTGCGTAGCCATTCATGTTGGGGTTGACCCCCTTGGGCAGTGAGGTACCGTACGCATGTTTGGATTGTTATATAGCATTGGTTGATTTGTTGTTGTTCTTGGGTTTTAAAGGTAAAGACCAGTAATGGTCATGCGATTGCATTGTGAAAGAAACGTTGTGGAATCGATCAGAAAAGGTCGATCATCTAGCATCTAGCATCTGCAAGGTTCTGGAATCATCAAAATGATAAGAAATTTGGCTCATTCTTCGTAAAGTTACAAGCACTATACACAGAAAGATGTATATGGGACTACCCTATCTCTCTCACCAGACCATGAGAGAAATAAATTTACCAAATATATGAATTAGTAGGCGGTTTCCCGGCAAATTTGTTATCATCATGTATTAGTCAAAACATATTCTTTCACATGATTGGTAATGAGAGCTTCCATTTCATTTTTTGAAATTGGGGCGTTGCCAATACTGGTCTTTACCTTTAAGACTGACCAATCAAAAAAGATTATTTCTGCCTGGCTGCATATGTACTGTTTTTTTAACTGCGCATCATTGATGATTGGATTGCGCTGTTTCTTTTCCTTTTCAGTGAATTGGTTCATTAAAAAATCAACATGACAAGCAGCTCGAGGTTTGCCGATACATCTTTTACAAAGCAATCAAATACTCACCATTTAAAAAAAACTGGCAAGATACGAAAGTAATACAACAAAATAACAATGGCAACATCGCACAGTTCAGCAATATCATTATTGAGGATTTAATCAAGTGTATCGAAGGTCTATGTAGATAAGTATAGCCACCAAACCAATCGAGGCAATATATCATTAAATATTCCAGGATGAATTCAATCGAGCATATTTTCAAGAATATTAGGCTTAACCCTAAAAAGGCCGGGCTATTTGAGGTCTTAGTACGGCCGGGGGGGGGGGGGGGGGGGGGCATTATGCCCCCCCTTAAGCAGGCGCGTAGCCACGGGGGGGGGGGGTTGATTTTTTTAGACCCCTTTTTTGACCTCGATCGATTACATGTAAGTGCCCCCCCCCCCCCCAAAAAAAAAAAACATCGAACTCTGGCTACGCGCCTGCCCTTAAGATCTCGGCCACAAAGCGGCCGATCGCCGCGAAAATTTGCACGCATGTCAAGTGAAGTGTATAGAATAATATGATAATTTCAATTTTTTGAAAAATTCACTCATTTGCATATTTATGGTAATTTATGCAAATAAAGTCATACAAATCACATTTTTACCCATAAATCATATATTATACATATTTAAGCATTCTTTTTCACTACATATATTTATTAGACCATTCTGAATAATAATACAACAAAAAAAATTGGAAGAGCCAGCTTATTCCTTATGTTATCCATTGTTTTGATAATTTCTTATGTATTTCATTGTTTTTTAACTTATGTATTTCATTGTTTTTGTTGTTTTATTTAATTTCTTACTACAATTCGACTATTGTGACTCCCAAAACAACCACCTTAACTTTAAACAAGACCCGATAACCCATGTTTGATCTGTTTTTAGGAAAAATGACTTTTCCATATGTTTTGTACACAAATCACGAAAATGAGCGATTTTCGGGCTGACATGCAAAGACAAAAGGTCACGTGACCTTGTAACCGTAGGTCCGATTTTCAAAAAAATTCTTTTAAAACTTGCGCAACACTCGAAAGAAAAAAGTCAGCAAGCGGCAGGGCGCCATCCATATGCGTTCCCGAGCAATCAGAAAAATCGTGGAGGGGGGGGGGGGGGCATAATGCCCACCCCCCTCCGGCCTTATTAGGGTTAATGTTAAAATGATTTTAGTTGAGTAAGAGGGGAATAATTACACAATATATGTAGGTCTAAATGTGGAGAACCATCGACAATGGGTGATGAATGGGTAATTCAACAGCCCTATAGAGGTTTATTTTTAGAGAAGGAAATCATTCATAAGTAAAGATATTAAAGATGAAGTAGAGTTCTGGTCATGCGATTGCATTGTGAAAGAAACGGTGTGGAATCGACCAGAAAAGGTTGATCATCTAGCATAAGAATTTGTGTGTATTGCAAGGTTCTGGAATCATCAAAATGATGCTTTTAAGGTATTAAACATGTTGAATAATTAAAAGTTAGACAGTACCACCTGTGCGCTTAGAAACATCTGTATAAAGCGCCCTATAAATGTAATTATTATTATTATTATAAGAAATTTGGCCAAGTCTTGGTAAAGTTACAAACACTGTACACAGAAAGATGTATATGGGACTACACGAACACGTACTGTAAAAATCCTATCCCGGAGTTTTACGATGTTACATGACATATTTAGAATATGAAGGCATTTGAAGAGCATGCTTTCCAGGGAACATGTCTTATCTGATGTTCTTCCACACTTGCATAATAAGAATGATAACGCTCACAAATTATTTTTCACCTCTTCCCAGAACTCAACCTTCTCTTTAAGTGACACGTCTTGCACAAGATAAAAAACGGAAGGAACAATTTTAGCTCAACTAAAATTCTTTACTTGATTTCTAAACTTTCAAAGTTGTTTCTTTCAATAAACTTGTGACATTGCATTGAATAATGTACTTAGTTGTTAAAAAGCATGTTACAACTATGGCCATTAAAAAAAATATACATGTTTAGCGTCCCCGCCCGCTTCCTTTTTTGGGGGCCGCCTCCTATTTTCATTTTTTTATTTTTTTTGAAGAAAAACAAACATGAAAAACACTGCTAAAATGGATCTATGTCTGATTTATTTTAAAAAAAAAAAAAAAAAAAATGTCGGCAGCCATCTTGAAATATAGCCTGACTGTCAGGGAAAATGTACCGAGTGGCCATTTTGAAGAAGAAAAAAAAAAGGGGGGGGGGGGCTCCTCCTTCCTATTTTTCAAAAAAGCAGGACGCTAAACATGTTTTTTTTTGTATTTGGCGGCCTTTTGGCCTATTCTTCCACATCGATTTACACGATTCCCCACCAAAGTGTATGAGATGAGAGGTATGAAGCAAGATATTCTTTGCATAATCTACAGTTTCTCAACACAACATGGGCATTAACATTTTCTTGATAACGTGACGTACTATGCAAAGTTGTTTATCAAGTTAAAAAAATATTCAAATTTATGGATGCTTCCTTTGCAGGTGTGTGATGTGATGAAGTATTTTATGGACTTACTATTATCCTTTGTACTGAAATTATCAGAATTTCAAATGCATAAATAAGTTGGTGCTCTTCTGGGATGAAGGTTTCACATAAATGAAAAAGATATTTTGTCAACTGCTATATCCATGTACATGTATATTATGTTAATATTTTATATAAACAAGTTACAATTGTTCCCCTGTTATATATTTTTCACCCAAAATTATTTGTACCTTCTCAGCCACGATTTTCTCTCATCGAAAAGTAAAATTGTTGTTATTGGTTTAAAAAGTATTTCAAACTAAAACTTTGTGCATGATACTTGCCTGGTTCATATGATCGCATTCTCAAGAAAATGATTCGCCCACGTCATGCCAAGAATACCTTCATATATTATTATATATCTCTTATAAACTTTCCTAAGTAATATTGTACATTGTAAGGCAGGAATACATCTCATCTTTCAGCATATACACCTACACTTATTCTTTAAAGGTACTATGTCCCATTTGCAGGCCCAAAAAATGAAAAGGTTAAATTCCAACGGCATTTGAAAGATAATACTAATTTAGAACTTCCTTAAAAAAGGGGGTTTGAAAATGTCTTTAAGTGGGAAAAAAACGACCATTAGTTGTCGAATCAACCTAGGAGCTATAGAGCCAGTAAGTAATAGTCTGATTTCAGACCATTGTAGGCCTACCGAATGGTTGTACATTTTATGCTGCGCAAATATTCAATCAGTTTAATTTTGGCCATTACAAGAAGTGGGTTATTGATGTAGACAAATGCTCATGTACTCTTTACAGCTCATTTTATGTATGTTATTACCAAAGAAGAAAAAAAAGCCAGTCAGTCACTCAATAGTGTCTGACAGTGAAGTCTAGCAAGTAAACAGGTTTACTTGCATAATTTGAATATTAGGACACTGCTAACATCTGTAAATTTCACAGATAGGACATAGTTGGCATATTCATTATTCCTGCAAAGTTCTACAGAATTGAATTTGATGTTGGCTGCAAAAGGGACATAGTATCTTTAAGGTGAGGTTTCGTTTAAATGAATGATATACAAATTCCTACCTTGATATATGGTGTAAACAAGAATTACAAGATTAAGATTTTACCCCAAAAATGATAGAAAGTGTCTGAAGTTCTTGACATCATTTACAGGCACGTAGCCAGGGGGGGGGGGGGGGGCACGGGGGGGGGGGGGGGCACGTGCCCCCCCCTAAAATGTTCAGGATCGGTTGAAATTTTGTAGACCCCTTTTTTGACCTCGATCGATTACATGTATGTGCCCCCCAAAAAAAAATATCAAACTCTGGCTACGTGCCTGATCATTTAGTGGCAGATCCAAGTTGGGGGGGGGGGGGGGGAAGAAGAAGAAGAAAAAGAATGACTTCCTCCTTGTTTTTGCTTGGCAGAGAATTTTCAGATGAGAAGCCCACCCCCCCCCCCCCCCCTTTCCTCGCCCCTCTCACCAGAGAACCCTGGATCCGCCACTTCACCACTGTCATTTACCAGACTAGATTTAGAGGCTGAGACTATATATAATAATCAGAGTTACCTTCCCGTCATGGAAAGATGGACGATCCTGTGGATGACTCTGTGAAGAATACAGGTCCCCTTCTGTGATAGGCCGAACACGTGCCATTCCCAATTCCTCCTGTTTCAGTAGCAAACAGTATCAATTAGATAGGGACTGTAGCTTTTATAATATTACTTATGAACAACATTATTTAGGCCAGCATTTATAGTTTAAACTTTTCAAGTCTGAACGATTATAATATTAGACATAATGTAAAAATCTAATTTGTATAGAAAATGTCAACAATAATTAGATTGCTAAATTGCTATGGCAATCATGACATTTTTTGTTGTTAAACGGTTCATCTGATTTTGATTTTTATCAGTCATATCCGAAGCAATGCTAATGGACAATGCCTCGGTCATAGACCCCTTTAAAATGATGATACTAAACAGGTTGGTAAAACTTGAGCAATATCCTCTTTAAGATATAATCACAAGTGAATCTATTTTGTGCATGAATGATATGTACTCACATTATTTCTGTTAGGCTCAACTTTCCACTGCATCCCTTTTTGAGCTCGAACGAGGACCAATTCCCCTGTTGTTGCTTTCCTCACAATGAAATTGCGATATTCGTAATCGCTCACCTCTGCATCGTAGGTAGCTTTCCTCGGCTTTCTCACTTTGATAGATATGGGTGTGTTACGTGACACCGTGAATTGCACAAACTCCCCTGCTTCTATTATCGATTGATTTTTCCCCCTGGAGTTCTCAACAACAACAACAATGGGTTGAAGGGTTGAATTTGCAACCGAGATATGATGCACCTCTGAATCTTGCGCAAGTTTTAATGCCACTAAAGCACTTCCAGCTCCAACTATAGCTGCTCTTACAGCGAAGAGAAATGCCATTTGTAACAAGAAGAATCCTAAATTGGAAAGTTGGAAGTGTTGCCAATCACTCAATGTGTCTGTTATCGATCAGAAGTTAATATGCTTTAATGTTCTGGTGGCAATTCCCTGTAGCATTGCATAAACTAAAGCAAAGATCAGTGCTCACTGTAATAAAGGTTGTGCACTGTTTGCAGACTACCCAATCAGCAAATGATAATGTGCTCTTTTTTTCTTCAAATCAGACTTCCTTTAATGTCAAAGACAATGAACTGCGCTTCCTATTTCGCAATTTCCATCACAATTGTGATAGAAATTGCGAAATAGGAAATGCAGTTGAGTCTTTGGAAGCTATAAGTGCAATTGTAAAACCAACGTTTTTGATTTAGACTTTGAAAACAAAATTCTCTGTTTGTATCATGGGGACCCAATAGAATTACCAACATAATCCCTTTTCTGCTTTCAAGGCTTCAAGTTATGTATATTAATTGTTGAATTATTATGTTCTTCTCTTTCATATCTTTATTTTCAAACAGATCCCCATGCCATTTTCGACTTGATCTACAGTCTTAAGGGCTAATAGTTCCATCTGTCTAGCTGGAGGTTGTGTGATCTGCATACTTGAGGAACGGTTGAGGAAAGTCACCCTGGTCCTTTGAGGTAGAACGGACTCCTTTCTCAAGAAAACATCGAGCAAAATAACAAACATTGGGCTGTTCTACAGAAAGTAGGCCAGTAATTTATCTTGGACAAAGTCACCTTCCTTAGTCATCTTGATCTTAAATTTGTGCCTGAGTATAAGAAGTTAAACACAAAGGCTGATGTTTTTAAATGTATCTCATTTTTTAAATGATGTATAAGGGTGGTACATGCATGATCTAAACTTGTTTGGAATATTGGATCTGCTAGAAAAACTGAACTGTTTTTCTCAAAGGCTTTGATATTCTTATACAGATATTAAACTTTATTTCAAGCTTTTTTGGAGAAAAATTGATGTTTCAACCTTCCAGACCTTGATACGTATTGAGTAGGTATCTCATTTGATATTTACGTAATAGGGAAGGTTTCTTCTGGATTTATAATGGCCAAACATGACAATTCTGATGATTTCATGGAGGTGCATGGTGGAAGTGAAGGCAAGCAGAGTGATTTCAAGGAATTCCAAGATGCTAAAGATATGGATGATGCCTCTGATGATGACAATCTGGATGGAATCCATGATGACGATTTTGAGCCAGAGGCATTTCCTCTGGATGTAGTAGACTGTGAATTTTATGACAAATATTTGGATACTGGTTTAGATGATGATGACGATGATGATGATGATGCAAGTGTGGGTAGTATGGACGATGACGCTAAACCCAATGAGCAGTGGTCAAAAGAACTCCATAGTTACAAGGCCGGAGCTTTTGTAGGTCCTCTACCCGGACCAACGTATCCCCTTGAGGCTGTAGCCAATGAGCTGGACTTCTTCTATTTGATGTTTCCTCCAACGTTGATCAAACTTCTGGCCAAGGAAACGAATCGGTTTGCTGAACAGAAGCAGGTTGACAACCCTAATGTTGCAAGATGGAAGCCAGTGTCGGTAGAGGAAATGAAGGCCTTTCTATGAATACGGGTGTACATGAGCTTGATTGTCCTCCCTGAAGCACAACTGTACTGGTCAAAGAACAGAATCATGGGCACGTTTTATGTCACAAAAGTTATGAAAGTGAAGCGCTTCAGAGAAATCAGTGTGAATTTCAGTGCCAACGATCAGAAGAAGCAACGTCCTGAGGGTGACCCAAACTATGATAAACTGTATGAAGTTAGACCAGTTCTAGATGAAATCTTAGTCAGGTGTTTGCAGGAGTACAACCCTCATCCAAGCTGCTTGGTTCATGCTTCTCATATTTCATATAATGATAGTTTCCGCCACTTCTTGCCGAAGAAGCCGTATAACATGAGAGTTTTGATGAGGGCGGACTCTGTAAGTGGGTACTGCTGCGAGTTCCTGGTGTACGTCGGAGAAGTGAGCCATGAAGACGAGGAAAAGGAACCGGAAAAGAGGTTTCCATCACGTATGGTCTTTCAGCTGTGTCAGAGGCTCAGAGGATTCAACCATGTGATGACCATGAATGGTTGCTTCACCTCGCCCTTGATCATCAAGAACCTACACAGCCTGGACATCCTGTCTCGTGGTACAGTTTGCAGGAAGTTCAAGGGTTTTCCTCACACTCTTCTCTCTCAGACTCGTGTAACAAGGCAAAGGGACTGCGCAGTTGTGCAACAAGACAGCATGTCGGCCTATGCTTATGCATGGCAAAACCGTGATGTGGTTCGTCTTGTATCCACTGCTGATCATCCGACAGACACATCAATGCTTGAGTGGGAGCATCGTGGTAAGAAGGTGGAGGTTCTGTATCCAGCTGTTGTCAAAGAGTACAACGAATGCATGGGTAGAATGGAAAGACTGGACCAATCAAGGACAGCGCATCCAACAGCGAGAGCAAGCACACGATGGTGGGTCTACCTCTCCTGGTGTCTGTTCGACGTTGCAGTTTCGAACGCTTTCATCTTGATGAGAGACTCCCAGGCCCATCAGAGGTTCACTCGCTCTGGAAAACGCAATATGTTGAAAATAGTGAAGTATTTCGTGAGAATCTCAGCAAGCAACTCATGGCTCATAGATAATGTGTGAAGAAGGGAAGCTTGGTCATCAAACCTGAAGCCAAAATGCCAGGGTTTTGATAAGATTCCTGTCAATCGAGATGGATGTTACTTTCCATTGTTAATGTGATAAGTGGATATGCCGTCTCTTCCAAATTTCCGTGTTTGCCTGGGATGAAGAGGGCCCACTACCCTTTTTTCTCCAAATTTCCCTCTGTGTATGGTGAACTTATACTGTATTACATCTTCATGATCATGCGTTCACTTTTGAAATATATATGCATATTCCATGCTTAATGATTGTGTCTTTATAGTGTTCCCTTGAATTTGCCAAATACCTTTCAAGTTTGAATTTCTTGCATGCATTTATATCTAGAGAATTGTAGAGATATTGTTCCTTGTTGAAAGTTTAGTTTTTTTTGTATTCAAAGTTTTAAAGTGTATGATAATGTTCTTATGTCATGATATACAAGTGCCTCACAGTGCAGCACAATCGGCTTAAAAGGATAGTTGAGTTCTGTTGCAGAGGGCGCTAGACAAAATAATTTTTTTTGCAAGATAATGAAAAACTGAGTGTCAAATTTGAAAGAACATAATATTTAAATGACAAAATCATCTTTGTTTGATCAAAATCGGTTCAGAGACGGCTGAAATATAACGATTTCTAATACTTGTGTACCACCGCAAATATTAGACATTTTGAAAAATTTGAAAGAACCGTTGAAAACCGTTGAAAAAAAAGAAATAACGCCTTTTACGTCGTATTTCAGCCAATGCCGATGTTGGCTTTTTGGTTGGCATTTTCGTGTTGCTTATATTATCCACAATCAGCCGGCTCATGTATTGTTATTTTTGATTAAATAATTAATTAACGATCGCCGTGTTTTTTTTAAAGTGGAGCTGAATTGGTATGATCGTATTGGCTAAATTTCACACATTTTGGGGTCTAAAATTACCTTCATAGCAATTTTAGGTTCTCAAAGGGCACTATAAATGTCATAGATAAGAATAAGAGCAATAAACATGCACTCTGAACTAAATCTGAAGGCATTTGCGGCCTGAAAACAGAACTCAACTATCCCTTTATTATGTGTATTAAAATATATCAAATTTGTACTTGATGTCTTCCTATACTTAAAGTGATCTACGTTTTCAAGTTCCATATTTTTGAGGAAAATTAAAGCTTGTTGTCTCGTTATTTTGATTATTTGGGTTACTGAATTTGATATTGAATGCCTATATTTTTCCCAATATATATTAAAGCCGGACATTATGCATTTCATTTTTCTATCACAACAACATCAAAATGACAATCTTAAAGATAAAGACCAGTTATGGTCATGCGATTGCATTGTGAAAGAAACGTTGTGGAATCGTTCAGAAAAGGTTGATCATCTAGCATAAGTATTGGTGTGTACTGCAAGGTTCTGGAATCATCAAAATGATAAGAAATTTGGCCCAGTCTTCGTAAAGTTACAAGCACTATACAAAGAAAAATGTTTATGGGACTACGCACACGTGCGCGACACATGCGTTTATCTCTCACACATCAATAGATAAACTAATTTACCAAATATATCAATTAGTAGGCGGTTTCCCGGCAAAATTTGTAGTCAAAACATACTCTTTCACATGATTGGTAATAAGAGCTTCCATTTCATTTTTTGAAATTGGGGCGTTTTCAATACTGGTCTTTACCTTTAAAATGGAGATTCCATCTTGTCATTCTTAAACTAAGAAAGGGATCTTCAACGACTACTACAATTTGCTGATTCTATGTTACATGGTTCTGACATTATGTTCAAATGAAATAAAACTCTACTAGACTTGTGCACGTTTCTGTCAAGAATAAAGGCTTGGTTGCATAAAAGTTCCATTGTATATAGTTATAAAAATGCCTACAATACCTGCGTTGCTGTTTATTACCATAATAACAATCAAATTTGGGGTGGACTATATATTTTCTGTCGTCCCCACTTCATTCAGTGTTCTACTTTGTAAATTTTTATTTTATTATATTGTCTGTATTTGCTGAAGATATTGGCCTACACCTAGCTGATACCACCTTTAAAAAAAAATTAAACTAAATTAATGTAGAGGTTTTGAAACAAATAAAGTCGAATGAAATCAAATACACTCTTAATTGTATTAATTTATGTAATCCGTTGAGAG
>JAVYIG010017733.1:0-24591 GCA_035222895.1 Strongylocentrotus droebachiensis | reverse complement strand
GCAGTAGATGAATGTAACCTTCAAGCCTCGTTCAAACATCACGGTTTGGGTGCCTCATATGATATTTGGACGAGGCTATAAAATGTAGGTTTCAGGGGTTGTGGTTTAAATTATATCTGCTGCCCTCAAACCATTTGTAGCAAGCAGGGCCAGATTTTAAGCACTTCTTTGAATGCTTTCAGCGACTGGGGATAGAATGATTGAAGTTAATAGAAGTACTTTGTAGGCATCTTAAAGCCTTGTCCTGATATGGTGGGGCGAACCATGACGTGTGAGTGAATGGCAATTGCACGCATCAAAGTTCCTACTCGTATTCACGAGCTCTGTGCTATACGATACAGATATATGAAGCATTTACAGTTACGTCATTACAAAACGAAAAGATTGCATTAGTTTACCTTGGCTTATCATGTATGAGGCTCGGTGTTTAATGGGTAACCGATAGGATGCGAAAGTTAATGTAGATTGCAGAGCATTGTGAACGTCTGTAAAATGGCACCTGGCTGAAATGCTCCCCAAGGTGTGGAGAATGTGTACGGTATACATTGTGTGCAGGCATGCCTGAATCCGATGACGGGTAATAATATATCTATAAAGCACACATAGACATTGTTGATGTATTAAGGGCTATACAAATGTGGAATATTATTAATAATATTAATATTTATACTTATACTTATTATTATTATGTATATAACTTTGGATAAAGATTCAAACGGCTTATTATAAAACAATGTGTGTGTTGCATTGAACAATAACAAGTTATGCTTATCTCACAAAGTTTTTATATGTGATTTATCTTTAAAATTCGATGGCACATTTTAGCTTAAAGATTACAATCGGTCAACAAGAAAACAAAGTTGAAAGTATAGTGACTTGTGTTAGAAACTTTTCTTTATTTGTGTGGAACAGTGAAGAATTCACAGAAATTACCAACATTTGAATTGATCGTAATATTTATGTTACAATATAATATCATTCATAATCTGAAAATGTACAGAACACTCATGCAAGACACTTGGATTGATATATGTATATACATCATTAAAACATCATGAAATGCATGTAGAATCAACAGATTGACAGGAGAAATGTTTTTCAACATATATATAACTGGCCATCATTTTTTTCAATATTCATTTCTACGTCCAGTGTATCATATTGAGAATTTCGACTAAATTGTTAGCTAATATGTACATACATCAACTGTGCTTAATAAAGGCTTGTTTAAATATGGCATGTAACCGCTTGTTGGGTCGGGGCAATTAACTCATAGTGTGCCCTTTCACAACTTAAAATTATATTTATATAATAAGAAAATCAAGACGATTTGTTACCTTTTGATTCAAATTCGTGGTTTATTATACTTGACTCGAGCAACGTCCGAAAATTAGCATATTAATAAATCATCTAATACGCATATTCGTAACACGCTGCAAAAAAGCCGCCTTGTGTTTTTTAAATGTGTAAAACAATGGCAATTGCGTGCAACAAAGGACTTGTGCGTATTCACTGAGGTCTGTGTTATAAGATACAGAATTGTGAGACGTAGTTTTTACATCATGAACATAACGCCAAAAAACGCCATTGGTGAGTCATATCTGAACAAGCCTTAATTGTCAACAAAACACATAGTTTATGTGCTAAAATATGTTTCCAGTACCCAACAATGTGTCCATTTTCAATGTATACATTCCTTGTTCAGACCTGCCAACCAGTACGATTTAGTCCTATTTCGTACGATTTTTAGAAGCAAATACGACAGTAAGATTTTCCTCAATAAAATACAATTTTCAAACAAACAAAAAGCAAAGAAGTATCCTACAAGCATCTCAAATAGGCAATTTGGGGATGTTCATTGGTTCATTGAACACACCAGTCATGACGGAATCATGCATATTCAACCAATGATCCATAAAATAAATTCTTCCTGTATATTCGAACTGTAAGAGGCATTGATTCACGTAACAGTCCATGTTTTTTTGTAAGAATACAACTTTTGGCAGTAAAATACAACTTTTGAGATTAAAGAATACAGTTTTTGAACTTCAGAGGTTGGCAGGTCTGCATGTTTTGTATCGAGCACAGACATTACAGGTAGTTAGGTTATCCTATGGGCCCTGTCGTACTTTGAGGGCCAGATATTCATAGACTTGCATTGGAAGGTATTATGTTGTCTCAGGCTTGCCATTGTTTCCCCTTTAAAATCTTCTATATTGAAAAGTCCAAATTATTGTGTCCCTTATGTTAGCAATCTACAGTACAACAACGATTGTAGTACATTTCATCATTGTATTGAGTTAATAGCCCTGCTAAAGCTATGATAAAAATGAATTTGAAATGGT
Organism: Strongylocentrotus droebachiensis; assembly: GCA_035222895.1. NCBI lineage: Eukaryota > Metazoa > Echinodermata > Echinoidea > Camarodonta > Strongylocentrotidae > Strongylocentrotus > Strongylocentrotus droebachiensis. The sequence goes on along the minus strand of JAVYIG010017733.1, from coordinate 22,246 downwards.
CAGAGCAGCTTAGGCCATATTCAATTCTGTCTGTGGATTAAGTAAGTATTTTACTGAGCATTTAACTTTGGCTGTGCCTTAAACTCTTATTCAGATCAGATCTGAACATTTTACTTATTAAGTTAGCTGAACAAAATGATTATCATGTGAAGTTTTTATCTATTTACAGATCTATACATTCTATAGTTACTAAATAAATAAAAGGCTAAAGTGACTACATGTGTAATGAAAACTTGGAAAGCATATTGTTTTGAATGGAATATGAAACCAATAAAATAAAAAATATAAAAAATAAACAACTATTTTTACAGGTGGTCAAAACAGTGTGTATTATTATTAACCTGATTTATCTTGACTATTATAGATAGGGAGCCCAATCACATTGTTTATTAAACTAGATAAGAGAGAGTGAGAGAAAGTGAGGGAGAGAGAAAGGAATAGATAGAGAGAGGGAGAAAAAGAGAGAGAAAGGAAAAGGAGAGAAAGAAAGAGAGAGAAAGGACAAAGAGAAAAGGAGAGAAAGGAAGCGTGAGAGAGAGATAAGAGAAAGGAAGAGATGGAGATGATAGGAAGCATGAGTGAGAGAGGGGTAGAAGATGTGCCATCTGACAAGAAGGCAACCTGAATTTTATTTTGAAGGCCCGACCCCAAAGGATAGCAAATACCCTTCATATTATGTAACAAATATAGCATTTCTTTGTTCAATAAAACATGCATGTATATCGAGGGTTCAGTGACACAAGGACCTAACTCCACAGTTTGCCAAAATGAGTATTTTATATCAAAATGTTCAGAAAAATGTGGGCTTTCCAGGAAACTCAAAGACTTAACTCCATCCAACACCCCATTGAAGTCAATGGCTAGTAAAACATAAACTTAAGGCCCAAGTGCTCAGTGACACATAAACCACTTTTTCTCAAAATGGCCAACATGACCAAAATTGAGTTACGTCTTTGTGTCAATGACCCCTCGATATTCTCCTCCAAATTCTCAATTGACCTCATCCCATTGTATTTCACTTGCCGCCTCGGTAAAACGTGACTTCACTCTGACAGTGAAATTCTGAATTTGTCGGTTCAGATATTGTGTTACAAACTTACAATGAACGCCGGAGCATGCAATATTTGTACACAACACATAATAAAAGAACCTAGAGCATTGTGAATCGAAGGTTCTGTGCTAATACTCATACTTTAGTTAAATAATCAATATACAGTTTTTGACAGAACACAACATTAAGACATTTTACACAATAACTGCATCTTAATGTAGAATTGACCTTGTAAAAATTGCCCCTAAATGGTCTCAATCAACTAATGCAAATGATTTTCTAAATAAGATATTCCTGGTTTTAGATAATTTTAAAATAACATACACCTGTCACATTCGTGCAACTACACTGTACATATATTATTTAATGCACTTTGTGTAAGTTAAAGCTAATCTTGTGCTCTGGTATGGGAATCGTATTTTGAGAGAAAACTGCTCTGATTTATTCTGGATTGTTTATCCTGCAGTAGATTGGTTGTTTGAACCAGTGAAATTTAAAAAAAAACTTACTTGGCATCATCTTTGATAAAATTCACAATTCTCAACCACATATTGACCTGTGTTAAGCCCATGGTGTCGGCCCTACTTACCCGGATTTCCTTTATCTTTCTATGCTCCTTACTCGGCCACTATATATTTTCTACCAAAATTGTTTGGCACATGTCATTTATTTGTAATCCTGAACATATAGTTTCGTTGGATTCCGTGATAATTCATTTTCTATATTTACCAGAACTAAAGTTTATCTTTAGATTTGACAAAAGCTTGAAATACCAGTACATGTTACTTGACATGTTCAATTGTATGTGAGATATGCATGTTAGAAACACGGAAGAGGTGAATTGTTTACAAGCTTGTCTTCACTATATTTAAAAATATGTAGGTTTGATCTGTTGTCCATTACAGAATACATCTTCAGTTATTTTATCTACACAATAATACAATAGTATGATACAAACAAAATAGTTATCATGTTTGACAGTTTGCTGAAGAAGGCATATACATCTTAGAACAGCACCGACTTGGGTTTAATAACGTTCAAACATTGAGTACATGCAAACGAACCCCCGTCGTATCTCACTTATATCCTTCAGACATACATTATGCAACACTTGATTTGTGTTTCTCTGAATGTTTCCTTGTTTCACATATACATTGATGAGATGAACCTTTTTCTACTCTGTTGCCCTTCACAAGGACATAATGAAAATATGAATATGGTATCAATTAATCTGCCCTGGAAAGGTTTGTTCAGCTTTGGCGCTGTAAACAGCCGCAAAAAAACACGATACGTTTTTGTTTTTCTTTCAACGTGTAAAATGAGTGGCAACTGCGTGAGAAAAAAAATGGCCCTTTAACGTGTTCACTGAGCATAATTCTGCGGTAAATCGCCGCCAAAAACCGCCGCGTTTTCATATGCAATGGCACGTAATACCGCCGCGTTTTCATATAACACGAAAATATGTATCTGAAACGCAACAGGCACAATAATTGGTGATATATGTCAGTAAATTATAAGTGGTAACTTAACAGAACTGAACGACACTCTTGATAACATTAAGCCTTATTCAGGGAGTAGAGATATGTATCAGATCCATGGTATAATGATATTGTTCGACTTCTCTGCCGTAAAATTACAATTTTCAACTGTTATGCATTGAATTACGTCATCAGAACAAAACAAAAAACGCAGTGTTTTTTCAGCGTCATATCTGAACGAGGCCCAACTGCGTCCCAACTTCGTCCCAACTTCGTCCCAACTGTCTTTTGAAAATGTCACTGGCCTGCTTGTCTGAGAAGGGCAGCTATAGCAGCTCTATCCATCAGGAAGACAGCAGCATCATCTGATAGGAATGGATCGCTATTTCCTGAGGGAATGCCACATAGCGACAGGTTTTCTTAGAGAGATTAGCATCTGATTCCAGTGGCTTAGTGATGAGCCTTTGGCGTTAGCACCAATTAACACGTGACCGACGCTGGGGGTCTTACCACCCAAACCAAACCTCAACCACATATAGTGACCTGTGCTAAGCACATGGTGTCGGCCCTACTTACTCGGATTGCCTTATCTTTCTATGCTTATTACTTTGCCAGTATATATTTTCTACCAAAATTGTTTGGCACATGTCATTTATTTGTAATCTTGAACATGCAGTGTTAGTTCGTTGGATTCTGTGAGAATTTATTTTCTATATTTACCAGAACTAAAGTTTATCTTTAAACTTGACAAAAGCTTGAAATACCAGTACATTTTACGTGACATATTCAATTCTATGTGAGATATGAATGTTAGAAACACGGAAGAGGAGAAATGTTTTACAAGCTTGTCTTCACTATATTTATTTTAAAAATCGGTTTGATCCGTTGTCCAGTAGAGAATACATCTTCAGTTATTTTATCTACACAATAGTACAATAGTATGATACAAAAACAAAATAGTTATGTTTGACAGTCTGCTGAAGAAGGCATATACATCTTAGAACAGCACCGACTTGGTGCAATAACGAACATCGAGTACATGCAAACAACCCCCTTCGTAATCTCACTTATATCCTTCAGACCTACATTATAGGCGGTGTCAGACAAAAAATGTCCAACCATCTTGAATTATCTAGATTATAGAAATCTAGATAATTCATTTACCTAGGTGACAGACTGGTGACAGACAGGCTACGAATAATCCAGATAACTATTTTCCAGATAATTGGCCTCTGACTTACACCAAATTATGTAACACTTTATCCGTGATTCTCTTAATGTTTCCTTGTTTTACATGAGCATTGACAAGTCGAACCTTTTCTACTATGTTGCCCTTCACGAGGACATAATGAAAACATGAATATAGTTTGTATGTCAATCGGCCATGGAAAGGCTCGTTCAGCTATATGACGCGGTAAACCGAAACGTTGTTTTTTCAACGCGTAAAATGAATTGCATCTGCACGAAAAAAGAGCCCTTTTACGTATTCACTGACCATAAGTTATGCTGCGGTAAATCGCCGCCCAAAACCGCCGCGTTTTATATCCAATGGCACGAAAAACCGTCGCGTTTTCATTTGTAATAATATGAAAGTATGTATCTGAAAACAGGCACAATAATTGGTGATGCATGTTAGTGAATTAAAAGTGGTAACTTAACAGCTAGAGCTGAATGAAACTCGTGATAACTTAAGCCTAATTCAGGGAGTACTGGAGATATTTATCAGATCCATGTCATAATGATATTGTTCGACTTCTTTGCCTTAAAACTATGATTTCCACTGTTATGCATTTAATTACGTCATCATAACAAAACAAAAAACGCCACGGTTTTCCAGCGTCATATCTGAACGAGGCCCAACTGCGTTTCAACCGTCTTTTGACAAATATCACTGCTTTCCTTTTGCCTGAGAAGGACAACTTTATAGCAGCTATTTCTATCAGGAAGACAGCAGTATCATCTGATAAGAATGGATTGCTATTTCCTGAGGGAATGCCACATAGCGACAGGCTTTCTGAGAGAGATTAGCATCTGATTCCAATGGCTTAGTGATGAGCCTTTGGCGTTAGCACCAATTAACACGTGACCGACGCTGGGGGTCTTACCACCCAAACCAAACTGAGCTACAGTAATACGTAGGGTGACTTTCTAGAAGAGAGAGAGAGAGAGAGAGAGAAACAGAGGGTGGAGACATTTTAGGAGTGATTGATAATGGGTCATTGAGACAGTTTTGTAACCAGGGGGATGTTTCACAAAGATCTTAAGTCTAACTTAACTCTAAGTTGGACTTAAAAATTATGGAGAGCCATTTGTAGCCCTAAAATAAAATATATTCCAAAGCAAAAATCAAGTATTTTAGACTTTTCATAAATACCACATCAAGAACATGAAATCTCCTTGATACTAGAAAAGGTAAATGATCAACATGTTATGCCTTTTAAAATAACGTTTACAAAATATTTTCAAAGATGCTATCGGCTTTCCATCATTCTTAAATCCAACTTAGATATAAGTTCAACTTAGCATCTTTTTGAAACACCCCCCCCCCCCCCCAAGTCTCTATGAATTTGATTGTTGAAAATTGCATGAAAATATTTCCAAAACAATGATATTATGAACACTTAGATTAGATAGTTAGATATTCTCCTAAATCTATGGAACAATATTTGTGCCATGAGGTCGAATTTTACATTACATTTGGCCTAGGAGAAATGAACCATCCTCTTCTTTTTAGAAACCCAGGCTTGATATACCAACACATGCATTCATGATTATACAAATAATACACAGCAGAGAGGGCATTAGTAAGAATTACCTACACAAGGTACCTGTAGAACAGTCTAAAACGCCCGAGGCATGGCCGAGGGTGTTTGGACTGTTTTGAAGGTACCGAGTGTGGGTAATTTTACTAATGCCCGAACAAATGATGTGTATTATTTGTTTATAAGATTATGTTTTATTTTGTGTATAAAATGATGTTTTGTAACATGATTTTACTAATGATCGGTCATAAGAATTGGATAATGACCGGTCATTATCCAAATTACGCGTTAAGAGCGACCTTCTATATTGTACAGTACAGATAAGAGAAGGGTGCCACCATTTTTGATTAATTATTCTCTTCATTTCTACCCTGCATATTTCAATAACGATTGAAAAGTTTTATTAATCAAAAACTGTTTTTTTAAGTCAACAGTTGCAGTCTTACGACTGAATTGACATGGATTATTATCATATGATTGAAGGGAATATAAAGATATTGACCAAGAATTAAAGATGAAGTTGAGTTCTGGTCATGCGATTGCATTGTGAAAGAAACGGTGTGGAACCGACCAGAAAAGGTTGATCATCTAGCATATAAGTATTTGTGTGTATTGCAAGGTTCTGGAATCATCAAAATGATAAGAAATTTGGCCAAGTCTTGGTAAAGTTACAAACACTGTACACAGAAAGATGTATATGGGACTACACGAACACGTGGCGTAAAAAGCCGGCCCCCCGATTTTTACGATGTTACATGCATATTTAGAATATGAAGGCATTTGAAGAGCCATGCTTTTCAGGGAACATGTCTTATCTGATGTTCTTCCACACTTGCATAATAAGAATGAGTAATGCTCACAAATTATTGTTCACCTCTTCCCAGAACTCAACCTTCTCTTTAAATACAAAAATACACGATTACAAGCATAAAATATAAACATTTTAGAACTAAGTGGAAAAAAATCAATTGAACCTTCTTGTACTTACAATGAGAGATAATGTAAAATAATGAGGGATAGCGTGAAAAAATAGGCTATATTGATATATAATTTCTATTTGAATAAATGCCTTCTTACCTCTAGAATGGTTGATGGCACAGAAAACATCATAGCCTCATTAAAGATAGGACACGTTTCACTTCTTTTCATTGATGTCTTCTTTTTACTTATCTTCTTGCCGTTCTGTAGAAGGTACACTTTCACAAATGGATCTGCAATCAAAATAGAAGCAAATATGTGATTTTATTTGATTGTTGACGTCATCTTTTCTCCTTATGCCGGTCTGTTGATGGTACACTTTCACAAATGGACCTGCGATCAAAATAGAAGCATAGATGTAATTTGATGTTGATTTAATTTAGTTTGATTGTTGATGTCATCTTTTCACCTATCTTCTTGCCGTTCTGTAGGAGGTACACTTTCACAAATGGACCTGCAATAAAAATAGAAGCATAGATGTGATTTGATGTTGATTTAATTTAGTTTGACTGTTGACGTCATCTTTTCACCTATCTTCTTGCCGTTCTGTAGGAGGTACACTTTCACAAATGGACTTGCAATAAAAATAGAAGCATAGATGTGATTTGATGTTGATTTAATTTAGTTTGACTGTTGACGTCATCTTTTCACCTATCTTCTTGCCGTTCTGTACGAGGTACACTTTCACAAATAGACCTGCAATAAAAATAGAAGCATAGATGTGATTTGATGTTGATTTAATTTAGTTTGACTGTTGACGTCATTTTTTCACCTATCTTCTTGCCGTTCTGTACAATGTACACTTTTACAAACGAATCTACTGATAGAGATGTAGAATGTGATTCGATTTGATATGATTTGATATCTTTTATCTCTTATGTGTTATTGAATTGAGCTACATTTGATTATTTTTCCTTATTATCAATCAACTTTTTAATTTGTATTAAATGTAATTGCTGTTTCTTATAATGGATCTTTGATTTGGATTGACCTAAATGTAATTGTGTTTCACTTATCCAAATCCTGTTCTGGAAGAGAAATCGAGTTTTTTTGTACCAGTCATTTTATATTGTTTTTGTTTATTTTTTTAATTAGATGAGATCTCAATTGCAACTTAGTTAAAATGTAATTTGAATTTATTTGAACCCAAGTGAAATAAAAGACTTATAATTATGGTTCTAAACAACGCATAATATATATATTTTGCATTCTGACTATTGAAATATAATTATTCATTACAGGTGAATGAAATATTTGCATTGAGGCACTTCACAAAAGCGTATGCATCAAGTTTGGTTACATTACGAAAATGACCTTTCGATATTGGTATTTAAAGCCCCTCTGCACTAGTTTGACCAGGAGGGATTATACCTTCTTGCATGGTCATTGACAGGTGGTTATCTTATCAAATCAGCTCTCAATTAACATAAGAAAAAGGGGATCATGGGGGACCAATGGTCACCGCTTAGGCATTGTTTGCTATATATTTCTCGTCATTCCTGCTTGTACAGCGCATAGAGAAACTTTTGTTTATTATGCGCTTTATAAATATTGTGTTATTATTATTATTATTATATAGAGGGCGGAATTAGCTATAGGAAGTGCAGTGGGGCTTTAATTGAATGGAATGGATTTTAATGTATTATTTACCTCCTGATTTTTTGTTATCACTCCATATAAGGCCCCTAGCTTTAACGATGACCACGGTAAGTCGCTCAGCTGTTGGAAGATAGCTCAGAGAAAACATGATGTCTCCTAGGTTATCTGGTTTCTGTATGAGACAAAACATATGTGACAATAAGTTTAATTACGACACATTCAAAGGGTATTTATTTTTCATTCAAATTAAGTAATTCGGTATCTTCATTTTATTTATGAACACAATAAATAAATAACAATATAAAGTATTTGTGAGGCGCCAACTCCACATGATCGACTAATTTGTTCGAGGCGCATGGAGAAGAAAAACTATAAGTACACAAAATACACACAAAAATGAACAACAACAATAGCACCTACTTTCGGAAATCAACCTAACGCACTTTGAATAGCCTTGTGCGTCCCCAATTAAAATATGCGAATATGAAAATGATGTATTTCGTGATCCGAACATGATTTCTATGGGACATGGGACAAACACACTTAGAAAAAACAAAAAGAACAAACGAGTGATATCGATGCAGTCAGCTGACGAAATGAACCAACCAAAATATTCATGTTATAATAATAATAGTTTTGTTTAATAACAATAATGATAATATTGGATATTTATATAGCGCACATGCATATCCACAATACATGGTGCTCAAGGCGCTCCAACTATTACCCCGGCTCTGCTAGGGAGACGATTTCGGCGCTCACAGCATTCAAGGAATTTTTTCCTACCGGTACCCATTTAACACCTTGGTGGAGAGTGGCAAATGTAGATTAACACATAGGAAAGAACCATGATCATTAATGATGCTCTTCCTTAGGGCCCTGAAATTATTATTACATCCAGCAATTGGCAGGTACCCATATGCACCTGGGTGGAGAGTGGCTATTATGGATTAATGTTTTGCCCAAAGGACTGTGCAGACGCCGGGGATGGGATTTGAACCCTCACCCTGTTGCTTTGAGAGATAAGTGAACGAACCAATATACCACGACACGATTGATATGGAATACCCTCTGCTCTGCTCCACGTTTGTGGAATTCTCTTCAAGCCTCCATTCGTTGCATCTCAGATATTACTTTGTTTAGATCAAAATTAAAAAACATAAATGGAAAAGGCATATTCAACCTATAGCAACCTAGTTCTTAAATTGTTACCTTACTTTGTTATCTTATGTTTGATCATTTCGCTTTTGTTCTCTCGTCATTTCTTCGTTTAGTTTTACTTGCATTAATATTGTAAAGCGCTTTGATATAAATCTTTTATGAAAAGCGCTTAATAAGTAGAAGTTATTATTGTTACCCGTCGCTTCGTGGGAGTATATAGACACCCAAACTCACTTCATTAGAATCGTGAATGTTAAGCCACGTGTTAAAGGGTCCATGTTGCCAATCAATGTCCGCTAGCTGTAGCTCGGTCTGGCCTATCTCCTCATGACGAGCATGTCTATCATAGTTCATCACTGTCAATCGTAATGTACGGCGGGGTAGATCCTCCCATCGGACCCGCATTGAAAACCTTCAACATTCACAAAGAAAAGCATCCAATAAGTCCATCCATGTGTTATAAACATCATTTATGATATCGTTTACCACTACTGGTTTACCAACAAAAAAGGTTTATTAAACGACAGAAATGTATTAAACTACAGGTATATTGTTTGATTTAGGATATATTTAGAGACTGAAATAAAGGTACATTTTCATGAAGTTGACTTAAAAATCCCAACAAATCTAACTTATTACAATTTGAATAACTATTGAAGTAGATCTTGGGGAAAGAAATATTGGAAAATCACATTGACGCAAATTTGTTTGGCTGATGCGATACTTGATGAAAATTGTGCTCAAACAGTGCAATGCCATCGATGATGGTAGGCCTAAGTACTGCGCTTTCAATTCAGTGTGGAGTATTGTGTGTGTGTGTGTGTGTGGGAGAGAGAGAGAGAGAGAGAGATACACACACACACACACACACACACACACGCACACACACACAAAGAGATGGAGACAGATAGAGAGAGAGAATAACGAGAAGGGGTAGGATGAGATAGATAAGGGAGAAAGAGATATTATCATGTAAAGAGAGCGAGAGGAGAGAACTAAGGAGAGAGATATTAAGGGAAGAACGAGAGGAGAGAGATATTGTGCGTGGGTGAGACTCCCAGGGAGAGGGGGGGGGGGGGCGGCGGTGGTAAAGAGGAGAAAAGGTTGGAGGGACATATTAAAAGAAGAGATGAGGATTGAGGAAGAGAGAGAGAGAGAGAGAGATTGAGTTCTGGTAAGGAAGAACGGAGGAGAGATAGAACGAATGAATCAAAGATGGGATGAGAGCAGGGCAAAGCAAATTTCAGTCGGGATGATTTATTAGACTGGTGGCTTGCTACGGTCCCATCAGTCAATATTGGAAGAAGCGAAAGTCGATCAAACCTTATACCACTTCACTCCAGACAAGATGAAATTGCATTCATGTCTGATGAAAAATGACAGTATACGGAGGGGGGTGCAAGGCTGCAAAGCTTCTTTCAGATATGACGTGGTAACCCGTGTTGGTTTACTGTAACGAAGTAAATGTAATACGCTTTATACCTTATTACAGAGAGCTCATCAGTGAATACGCGTAGGACCTGTGTTGTATGTGCACAGTTGCCTTGCATTTACACGTTATTAAAAACCGCGGCGGCTAGGAACTCTTCATACCTGAACGAGTCTCAATTGAGAAAAAGCTGTTAAATACTGAAATTTGCTTTCCCCTGCTCTCATCCCATCTTTGATTCATAACGCGGTAAAAACCGTGGTGGTTTACTGTAACGAAGTAAATGTAATACGCTTCATATCTTATCACAGAGAGCTCAGTGAATACGCGCATAGAGAGAGAGAGAGAGAGGGGGGGGGGGGGAGATGTATTTCAATGTATAGACAGTCAAAGCACAATAAATATTAAGAAACAAATCCCGGAATGAATGAAAAGAAAAGAAAAAGCAGCAACCTAACAAGGAATTATATAGGCTATGTATAATCCTGCGACTATTTAGTATATTATTAGTCTCCTTTCATCTATAACAGGCCTTCTAAACTAGTTTATTAGAAGTGCCAAAACGAAAAGAATTTGTAGTTGAAGTGCCACCCTGTATGGTTGACTGTGCTGCGAGGGAGCGTAGCGACCGAGCCGAAAATTGGTGGGGTCCAGGGGCGAAGCCCTAACGGGGGTAGCAGGGGCGAGGCCCCCTGAAGCTGGCGGATTTAGGGCTTTCTAAAGGCCCAAATGGGGTATTTTTAACACCATTTCATTCCAAAATATAGATCTATTCAATCATAATTTCATTTTGATGTGAACAAAATAGTACGATTCCTGGGTGCAATTAAACTGGAGGTATATTTATATGTAGTTTTTGTGTGCAATAAACACGGGAAATGTCAAAATAAAGTGAAAATCAAACAAACAAAAACAAGATGTTTCCAGAGATTGACAATGTTAAAATTGGTATCCCATCGTAAGCTAATTGTTGTTCAGACCTTAGGTAGATCTATAGATTCGTATAAAATGGTAAAAAACGATAAATTCCCCTTTCTTCCTGTTTGTTAAGCAGGCATTTTGGGCTCAAATTCGACTGCAAATTCTTGATTAAGCTGAGTATTTAATTCTAAAATATATATTTTTCTTTCTTTCTTTCTGTTTTTTGTTTTGTTGTTGCAACAGTCGCGCGCCACTCCGACTGACCGCAAGCGCCACAAGTGGCGCGCGCGCCACCAGTTGAGAAGGCCTGATCTATAAGTACTAGGCCTGTACCATGTTATATGTCTACTGTCAATTCCATCTTCTAACACCATGGTTTCGAACAATGTAAATATTTTAAAGTTCTGTAAGGTTTCCAAAATTATATTTTTGGAAATGCCCCCCTCTCAAAAAATGAAATGGAAGCTTTTATTACCAATCATGTGAAAGAATATGTTTGGACTATACAAATTTTCCCGGGAAACCGCCTACTAATTGATATATTTGGTAAATTATTATATCTATCCAGTCCGGATAGATATAATAATTTATCGCGTAGTCCCATATACATCTTTATGTGTACATTGCTTGTAACTTTACCAAGACTGGGCCAAATTTCTTATCATTTTGATGATTCCAGAACCTTGCAGTACACACCAATACTTATATATGCTAGATAATCAACCTTTTCTAATCGATTCCACAACGTTTCTTTCACAATGCAATGGCATGACCAGAACTGGTTTTTACCTTTAATTAGCCCCCCAAAAAGGAAAAAAGATCTACTGTATAGGTCTGAATGATCGAAACGTTATTTTTACCTTTCATTGTAGACCGGACTGAAGCTTCTTCTGTATATCTTCGTTTGACCTTTGACATCGTTATCTGGGTCAAGATAGAGTGTGACGTAGGTGTCAGAAAGTGCCGCCCCTTCAGGTAAAGGTCGAAGGTCACGCGCCTGTACCACGGTGACAATAAGACGAGATGGATCGGATGAATACTCGATGATGACCTCAACCTGACCCGCTCTGTCATAGAAAAAAGGAATTTAAAAAAAAATCAATGTCAAAGAAAGAAAACGATAAAATAATGATTATAATTCGCACATGTTCTAGTGTTCAAAAGGCCTCCAAAGTACAGTGACATCTATAAATGGCGACTACCTACAGTGGTCACTTATGATGTCCCCCTCTAGGATGAAATGTATTTCTTAGAACCTGTCTAGAAAGGCCACATGTCACCTGGAAACTTCTACTGTTTCCCTTGGGTAGCCTCCATAGACAGGTTTCGCTGGAAGGTCAATAATTTAAAGTGCTAATCGTTCAATCAAGTGATCATGTCCCATTCTACTACACCTGAGTTGAAAATGGTCAATACAGGGGGGCGTTTCACAAAGCCCTTTTTCAATGACAAATTACAAAAATCAGTGACAAATTTGCTGATAACCAATCTGAAGCAAGGAGCTCTGTAGCTTATAACACAAATTGTCATTTGTCACTGATGACAATTTTTGTGAAAAGCCCCCCTGATCAATAACTTGTCAGATGTCGTCAGTGTCGTGGCTATAATATGAAATTGAACACATTGTCAGCTACAAACTAACTACCCCTACCACAAAGAAGGTATTTGTATTTTCTGCCAAAAAATCTTAATTTAGCCAGTTCACGATTTAAGATTTATTGTTCAAGATTGAAGATAAGGTTTTATTGTCCATGTACCGCAATGCATGCGTGAACTGCCAGTGCTTGTATTATTCATAAGGGAGTGAAATAATTCAGTTGTCAAGTTTAAGTTCAAGTTCATTTCCACATTTGTTTAAAACGAACACAATAAATGCAATCAACATGTATATATATATATATATATATGTAATATACATAAAACAAAGATTCAAAAGAAACATGTACTACTCGTGATGTGGTTGGAATAACAAAGACCAACAGGCCTATCAAGGAACTCCCATACTAAATAATATTACATAAAGTATTTATATATCATGCTTATTCATAATGGAAAAACATGAAGAAAATTTACGAAACAATTTAAAAGATGATTGAAATATACATAAAAGGCAAAAAATACAATCCAATACAATGATCAAGTGGTTAAACTGAAATTTGTTTTCCATTGATCTCAGATGACCACAAATAGCCTGTTATTATCATTATTATTATTTTACTTAATTTTAATCCCAATTGTGGAGCCTGAAGCTGCTCAAGCTATTTTTGTCATGTCATCACCATCATCATCACTACCATCTTCACTATCCATCTTCACTATCATCTTCACTATCATCTTCACTATTATCTTCACTATCATTATCACTATCATCGTCATCATCACCATCCTCACTATCGTCGTCACCATCACATCATCATCCTCCTCATCACCATCACTATCAGCATCATCCTCCTCTTCAGCATCGTCGTCTTCACCACCACCACCGTCACTATCATCATCATCATCACAATCATTGTCATCACCACCATCATTGTTGATTATTATCATCATTATTTTAACATCACCATTATCATAATTGTTCATCTTTGTTAAGATCAATATACAGTAGTATTTATGATCCCCACTATCACTGTTTTAACCACAGTAGCATTAACCCTGATAGTAGTTATCAATATCATAATCTCATTGAACTCAATTAACCCTCTCTTCTCCCTATCTTATTCTCTCTCTCTCTCTGTCTCTCTCTCTTTCTTTCTCTCTCTCTTTCTTACCTGATTCTCTTTCTCCTTCCTTCCCTCACCAATTTCATGTTTCGTTATGTATTAAATATGCATGCTTGGGTGTCCGTGCGTGCGTGAGTGTTTGTGCGTGTGCGCGTGTACGTGTGTGTTGCTCTATCTCTCTGTCGAATGAAACTCATGATAATTATAGCTCTCCCTCTCTCTATCTCTATCTCTCTATCTCTCTTTTTCTCTCTCTCTCTTTCTTTCTCTCTTTCTCTCTTCCATATTTATTTCGTAGCAGCACGCTCATGTTGACTAATTCATAACAATAACATTGCATCCTTCGTGCTCATATATTGTTCTCTTCACTGCTCAATGAAAGCACTTTGTGATAATCTAAATTGATTTCAGCATCATGTGTAATGAAACGTGAAGTAAGCTTTACCGATCACGTGACCAGTACGTGACATGTGACACGTATTGACGCCCTTACAACCGATTTTAACGTTATGTGATGAGGCTTACTGTCTTTATAATTTCTCACACGAGTTATTACAGTTGACATCGACATTTAGATAAGCAATCTTAAATTTGCTCAATGTAGTTTCATTTAGATGATACAAATCTTGTTGTTGTTGCATTGTTCGCGCAAATATGTGTTTGTGTGTGTGTGGGAGGGGGCATGCAAATTAAATCTATAATGGCAGATTGTGGCTGAATGAAATGCCTTAAATTGTCCAAATTAACAGTATAATTGCACATTGTGGCTGGACGAAATGCCTTAAATTGTGAAAGCAATGAAGAAATTAAAGAAATTAATGAAAGTTTCGAATTACGGTGTCGTTATTCTGATTCTCTGACTATCATTACCGTTTCATCTTGAGCCTGATTGGTTATGAATCGTGATAATAGCCAACTGCCCTATAGTATATATACGGCCTACGGCTCCTACAGTCGTGTAAACATCCCCTAAAAATCCTCTCACAACACGTACATGACCGAGAGAGCAACAGAGAGAGAGAGAGAGAGAGAGAGAGAGAAAGGGAGAGAGAAAAGGGGATAGGAAAAGAGAGAGAGAAACAAAATCGAATAAGAGACAGTCTTTTAGATTTCCAGCCAGGCTCTGAACTTGCACATTCGTGACCAGAAGTCAAAAAAACCTTTCTATAGAAACATGCATTTGCAGCTACTCCCGGATAAATTTGAGTCACCCCTTGATATTTTGTTTTTGAGATGGGATGTTGTGTATTATTATAATGAAGGCAATCATGAAAGTGAAATAAGATCGAATCGAAGCAGGTGATATTGCGTTTCAAGAAGGCCGCTGTATGACGTCATCATTTCTTTGAAGTGCCCTATGTCCTGCGTGTACCGATCGAAAGGGTCTTTCTAGGAGCGCGGGTCAAGATTTAACAGTCTGTCTGGTAATTCTCCTTCACCCACTTCTGTGATGGGTATACAATTCAATCATTTTGCTTCCAGCGTTGACTGTTATTATGTTTCTATGCAATTGTGTTGTATGTGCCTGTAGGTTTGCCCAAGACTTTAATTCGAATTAGAAGGACTAGGTAATGGACACTGTCACACTAATGTATTACCAAAAGGGCACTGGTGCATTGATATGGTATCGAACACCGGACCTCCAAGTTACAATGTCACTGCTCTATACCACATAGCCATTATTCTATCCCCATTTGATTGTTGACATAACTCCCAGTAAAGACTCAATGAAGCTTTGAAACATTTTTAACGGATTTTTTCTGACCCCCCCCCCCCCCCCTCAACACACACACACACACACACGCAAGCTCAGTCATTTTACATGTCTTTTAAAATAATTTCCTTCCCCCATATAGTGTTGTTAAAGTAAGACCATCTGGGGGTGTTTCACAAAGATCCTAAGTCGAACTTAACTCTAAGTTGGACTAAAAAATTATGGAGAGACATTTGGAGCCTTGTCACAATATATTCGAAAGTGAAAATTTAAGTATTTCAGACTTTTCATAAATTGCACATCAAGACGGAATATAAAATCTCCTTGATAATAGAAAATAAAATGATTTGACTCAACATTTTATGCCTTTTAAAATGACTTTTACAAAATTATTTCAACCATTCTAATGGATTTGCATAATTGTTAAGTCCAACTTAGAGATAAGTTCAACTTAGGATCTTTGTGAAACACCCCCCCCCCCTGTTTTATCGGTACAGGTTTGTTTATTGCGAAGTTGATCTAAGTTAGATGTGAAATGATTGAAATCAAAATCTACAGCACCTGCCAAAAATGTGGGCGACCATCTACTGAAAAATATAGAAACTTATACATGCAGGATGGATTTTTGTTTGGTTTAGTATAACGTTTGATTCTTTTTATTCTCTGCAATACAAATGCTTGTAGTAACATTCGCCATGGTATTGATAATTTTTCGTCGTAGTATAATTATCCATTTCGTTCTTTCCTTTTTTACCTCACATCTTAGCATTTTGTCACGGAATAGAATTTCTTTAAATCTCGCTTAGGAAAAAAAGATAGTCAAATTTTAGTTGAGCGATGAAGGGATGTGCAAGCAATGTGTTATATATAGTACACACTCTGAATCCACATCCATTATGACTATATGAGCCTGAAGCACGTCCATTCATCAAGACTTGTTTGCAATGCTCTCGGTGTTCCTAATAGAGCCTGCATTTATCACTCCCCATCTCTTCTCTCTCTTTCTCCCTCCCTCTCTCTCTCTCATCCTCTTCTTCCAGTTTTACCTTTTTATTTTCTATCTCTCCCTCCTTCCCTCACTCTCTCTCTCTCTCTTCTCCACCGCTCTTCTTTCTCTTTTTGTCTTCCTCATCGTTTCTCTCTTTCCTTTCGACACTCTCTGTGACTCTGTCAATCTGTCTATTTTCCCAATGTTATTATTCTCTGCTGCTTCCCCCTCTGTATATCACTCTTTCGTTCTGTCACTCATGTATCTGTCTTTATATTATATCTTTATTCTCCTCCCATCTCTTCTTCTTTCCCTCGTTGGTCATGCGTGCGTCTCCTATATCTACATGCTTATTCTATTATACCGTTTGTGTTCCCCGTCACTGTCTCTTTCCATCTCCTCACGGTTTGATTGATTTCTCTCAGTTTTTACCAGCATGAAGTTTAATCTGTATCTACGATTTATTATAGTTAATATGATGACAAGATTTTTAAAGACGCATACTAGTGGGCTCTCAATGGAAATTTAAAGCCCCGCTGTCCTACTTGTAGCTACTTGCTCCCTCTATATAGAAAACTTCCCCGATCGGTGCCTGTTGGTCCCCCATGATCCTCTATTTCTTATTATAGTTGAGAGCTGAGTTAATGCGATAGCCACCTGTCAGTGAGCTCGCTGTGTGGTCTATTCCCTTCTGGCCCAGTAGCATTGACGGTCTTTAACACCATTCGGGTGTTTACCCAATAACAGGTGTTATCAATCACCAGGATTAACCTTTAGTTTTAAGACCAACAGGCCATATGTATTAAATGCCATGCATTCCCCCAAACGGTAAAGACCCGGAGACTCTCAGAGAGACTAGGAGGTATTATATGACAGGCCTACATGTTTGCTGTGTGCAGACTTGAAACACGCATTAAAGTTTTTGCCACCAAGTCTGGTGTTGGCGACTTATGGCCTTCTGCACATGGAAATTACTAACGACCCTCTTCCTTTAAGAGATAGTTAATTCTCACCGATATGTTTCTATAAAACAGAGGTTGATATACAAATAATACACAGCAGTGAGGGCATAAATAAGAATTACCCACACAAGGTACCTTTGGACAGTCTAACACTCCCGAGGCGCTAGCCGAGGACTGTTTTGAAGGTACCGAGTGTCGGTAATTCAACTAATGCCTGAAGAAAATTGTGTATTATTTGTTTTATAAGATTATGTTTTATTTGTTATATGGAATGATGTTTTACAACATGATTTTAGTAATGACCGGTCATGATCTATATTCCGCGTTAGAAAAAATAAATGCCTGGTCACGTGTACGCTTTCGTCCAATCATTTAATTAGGATCCACGTCATCATCTTATAATGTGTATTATAGGGCCATCGGTGCGGTCATGACGATTTTTAAATAGAAGTGGGTCAGTGCCTTTGATTGGCTAGTAGATGAATGTTTGGTGACCTATACTTACGTGCTAAATATATTTTCGTGCACCGATGATTCTGACGTCACACTCGAAAGGGATTCACTGCTGTAACACCGGACCAGCTTGCGCATAATCGCATCCTCGTCAGCTAGGTCACGCGCGTCGGCGGCATGCGCGTTGTTATGATTGAGTAGTTCCGGGGTAACGGTAGGTGGCGGCATACGAGATTCCTGTGCTGCTGCTGATATGGCTTGTTCTGCCTTGACGAAGAGGTTTTCATATTGGATGAACTGTCCTGTCTCGTTCACTGGTATCTCCGTGCTCTGTGTGACCTAATTGTGAATGATTGAAAAACATATAACATCAATGGCAGGCTAGAACACTGCTTAACACGTAATGAAAACAAAAAATGTTGGGTGAAATTTACCCAAACAAAAGGTAATTTTGTGTCATAGAAACTTTGGGGAAATGTTATGCCCAATGTAGGTAACTATAGTTTTCCCAATCATTACTACCTTTTAAAAGGGTGAGGTATAACAATTTATAAATCACTGTGTAATAAAAAAAAATCATTGACAACATCAACTTTAAAGGTTGTATACTACTTCTATCCCTTCTTCTCCCAGCTGGTCGGTTATTTCCATTCAAGGGCGATCAATAATTCCACTTCGGTAAGCTCAATGGATGGATGAATGTACTGGGCTTTTATATATTTATGTACAGACAACATGTAGTCGCTATCATAAACGAGTGCGATTATTGACCAATATTTTGCCTAGAATCAGCGTTTTCAAACGTCTTTCAGGCAAATTTTTTAAGGTGATAAATGCAAAGCCTTTTCCAAACTTCTTTAGATATGGGCATATTGTAACGCCGAAAAAGGGTGCGTTTTGAATGTGACATACAGCCAGAGTCACGTTTCAGAGACATGATAAACTCAAAGCTGTTTTGAACCCCATATACAAATCGGACCTTCCCAGGTTAATTTCCTGTTCGGAGGATAGCGCGCCATGTGTTGTGTCATGTCGTTGTACAAACATGTGTGTGTAGTTGACCTCCAAGAAACTGTCAGCTTCCAGGGTCAAACGGCGCAAAGCAGCTGCGCAGAGACAAGGCCTTTATTTTGAATCGTGAAGAGACGATAAACGCGACTTCCCGCAAATCACGTTCGTATAGTGGGGTTCGAATGTGGGGTTTGATATGTACATATCTAGTGGCAAGACACGATTAAAACAAACCTGCCTCTGTGGGCGTAAGGCTCGTTCAGATACTCGGCAAAACCTCGGGGTTTTAAAAAAAAATGATGGCGTAAGATGTATACGCTTCTACATTTCTACATCGTATAACACAAAGTTTTGAATTGCACGTAAACAAACCGCGGCGTATTTTTTGCGGCGGATTTTTTGCTGTGGTTTACCGAGACATATGTGAACAAGCTTTATTCAGTATAATATCTGCCTGGAGATAGTTTGCAATCAAAATGTGGGTAAATAACAAAGTTCATGTAATTAACTAGTTCTATTTTGCTTTTGCCCACGCTAGAACATAATTGCATTCTCTTAGTCTTAGGCCTAACAAAAAGAAGATGTTGTATTGCCCTTTAGGTCCCAAAACATGAATCGGTCGGGCGATTTTCTTTTTTCTTTTCCCTCTTTGGGCTGATATTTCTCAGTTTTGAATGCTTTAACACAATTTTTTTGTATTCATTAAACTTTTTTGTTTTAAACGTTAACAAAAAAAATTAAAAAAAAATAAAAAGCCGACCGTAGATTTCAAGATTTTGGGGCCGGTTGCAAAGGGCAATACAACAATTTTTTGTTAAGGCCTTATGTTGATTCGAGCCACTCGATGCATTTAGTCTGATTAAAGTATACAAACTATTTCAAATATATTTTAATGCTATATCTTTACATTTCAGTTAAACAAATTAACAGTTCGATATTTAAACAGAACAGTAAGTTCCCCCGTAGCAGCACGTAATTTCTGAACCGCAAATTTTGAAAAAGAAATTAAGCTTTAAAATCATTAAATTGAGAGGATTACAATCACTATAATTTTTCGAACAAATTCCGCAGTCTCTTTTTACTTGTGAACATAGATCATAACCATGTACTTCGTGTGTTATTGTCTTCTGAGACTCGGAATGTTACTCGAATAATGCAGAAATATGAAAGAAACTATAAATGTTGCCAATTTGAAGAAGAAATTGTGATCAATTTAGCCCTTTAAATGATTTCATTTCTCATGCAAAACATACTACAATGAATAAGTATATTACAAAAGAAATATACAATGAAACGACAAAATGGAATAGAAATAGCACGAGAGAAGAGGAACTAACTAGAAGCAGAGCTTGTTGAAGTGATAGTTCCTCAGATGCTGTTTTACAATATATCTTAAACAAAGTATACTAAGTACAATAATAAATAACAATACAAATATGTCGCAAAGAAATTATGGATATTTTGGGAAAAAAAATGAAATTCCTGTCCTGAAAAGGTGTACAAAAAATGTGTAAGATCAGATGATTTTTCTGAACAGAAATAGTGTACCTAGTTTCATACAGAATCCAGATAATAATTATCCAGAGGAATAGAGGAGAAAATTGTATGTGCGATTATTACAACCACTACTCAAGTTACCATGGTAATGCCATGATAATTAAAACAAATTATTTTCACCCACCTTACCACCCGATGTGAGAGATATGCCAAAAGAAGGCCTTTCCGTTATACATACTTTTTTAAATACCCGATTGGGGGGCAAATTACTTTTACAAAATATGGGACTGAATTGAACCATGGAGCCAATTATAAAATGATCTCTTTGTTTGAACAAAGGTCTCCATGGAAAGTGTGTTTACATGAAAAAGGAGAATGTTCATTTTTTTCCCTTTCTTTTACAGAATCCAATTCATATGGAGCATCGAAATTGTGCTGTTTTTCAACTTGAGGCGAATTGATGAGAGAACTGTCCTTTACAATTACAAGCATGTACCAATCTCATTTGCAAAATCTGTATAATACTGATTGTACAAATGAATTTTAAATTGCAAGCACGATCTGAATTTGATGAAAAAACAAATAATGCAGGAAGGATCGAGGCACATGAATTGGTGCAAGATAAAGAACAAGGGATATTGTCAATGGTAATATTGGCTGAGAAGGAATACTTGAGTTTTGGAATACCTACTAGTGCATATTGCAATTTCAATGGCATTGTTGACATTGAACATTTCTGTGAAGCAGCCTATTGCGTAGATATCATCGAGGAGATTCAATTTGTTCTTACAGATTGGTATTTTTGCGTAGAGGATCATTGTGTATTACGTTTTGTTATGTTTTGTGCAAATTAGAAGATATATAGTCGGAGGATAAACTTAAAGAACTTTGAACGTT
This sequence comes from Strongylocentrotus droebachiensis, assembly GCA_035222895.1. Classification (NCBI taxonomy): domain Eukaryota; kingdom Metazoa; phylum Echinodermata; class Echinoidea; order Camarodonta; family Strongylocentrotidae; genus Strongylocentrotus; species Strongylocentrotus droebachiensis. The sequence continues at coordinate 622 of JAVYIG010017733.1, read as the reverse complement.
GGTAAAATTTGAAGTATGATCTTTGAACGGATTCAAAATCTCAACGACATTGATGCTGATGAGGTTTCCCCGGGTTAACAAACTTATCACAATTATATTTTATTTAAGTTAAAGGGATAGTTGAGTTCTGTTGCAGAGGGCGCCACAATTTTTTTTTGTGAGATAATGAAAAACTGAGTGTCAGGTTTGAAAGGACATAATATTTAAATGACAAAATCATCTTTGTTTGATCAAAATCGGTTCAGAGACGGCTGGAATATAACGATTTCTAATACTTGTGTACCACCATAAATATTAGATATTTTGAAAAATTTGAAAAAGCCGTTGAAAAACGAACGCCTTTTACGTCGTATTTCAGCCAATGCCAATGTTGGTTTATTTGTTGGCATTTTCGTGTTGCTTTTATTACCCACAATTAGCCGGCTCATGTATTGTTATTTTAATTAAATAATTAATTAACGGTCACCGTGTTTTTTTTTTAAAGTGGAGCTGAATTGGTATGATCGTATCGCTAAATTTTACACATTTTGAGGTCTAAATTAACCTTCATGGCAATTTTAGGTTATAAAAGGGCACTATAAATGTCATAGATAAGAATAAGAGCAATAACCATGCACTTTGA
>JAVYIG010017732.1:0-24594 GCA_035222895.1 Strongylocentrotus droebachiensis | reverse complement strand
ACATTTTTAGACGAGACAACATCCATGACCACTGCTTCTCAAAGAGAGATAGAGAGCGAAAATGAAAATATAGCACATTAGTTTATACTTAAGCGAACTTTATGATTATTAATCATTAACCTTCTGTATTATCATAACTGTATCATTTGAAAACACAAACAGAAACAAACAGAAGCAGTAAGAATACTTAGTAATTTGTTGTTGTTCATGTGACGATGTATGATTTATTTGTGCAGTCATGTAAGAGCTAGTGTTTCAAATGGGATAGCAAAATGTCATTATATTGTACTATTTTCTATTTAGCTTAATAAAATAAAGAATGGCAATTTGATTTTAAAACTTACATGCACATGTAATTCTACATTGTGGAATAACACCAATAATGTCTGCAGTAAATTCATCAATGCGACTATAAACGTATATTTTTCTTTACAAGTAAAGAAATACTCAATTTAAAGCCCCACTGTCCTACTTGTAGCTACTTGCTCCCTCTATATAGAAAACTTCGCCAATCGGTGCCTGTTGGTCCCCCATGATCCTCTTTTTCTTATGTTTGTTGAGAGCTGAGTTAATGAGATAGCCACCTGTCAGTGACCTCGTTGTGTGGTCTAATCCCTTCTGGCCCAGTAGTATTGACGGTCTTTAAAGAAAACGAAACAGTGGCAATATAAACTCTCAATTTTAAAATTTCTGCATGTACTTTGTTGACAGTATCGAATGGTCTAGACTGTCCTCTGTGCACTGCAAAAACCAACATACACACACACACCCACGCACACACAAACACTCGCATAGATCATAATGGTACAAAGGTCACTATATATATGTGTTTGGAAGTATTATATTTTGAAAGGTTTCACAAGGACTGTTTGATTTAGGGTCTCATGCAAAGGGGTGTATCCCAATCTTAATATATCTTATGAATAACAAAGAAGACTGATCAGATAATAAAGATATACTGATGATAATAATAATAACGATGATACTAATAATGAGAATGATGATAACAATTAAAATAATAACTATATTGATGATAATGATAAAAGCGTGTGTCTGATTAGCTCCGGCATAGCCTGGGGGCTCATAACCTCAACAATACTCTTTTTGTAGTACATAGGAGGAACATATACCCTTTATTATGGAGTCAGATGATTCTGTTATCAAACAATTTTGCTCTGGTCAGGTTTTTTACATTATTTTTCCTTTAACAAATATATTTCTAGAGATGTGACGAGGAGGAAGAGACATTAATCATGATAATTAAAAACATCTATCAGAAAAGTTAGTTAATATCGTGATGGCGAACATCGGCATTGTCTTCTTACTTTCCAAATGTATCGTGGAAAAATATATTAGTAATCCATACAATCAACATTGATTATCAAAAGAGGAATTAAGGTAACTTAAAGTCTGCATTCCAGATGAAATACATGGTGACATGGTAAAATTGAAAACAAATCCAGTTACTTGAAGTTTGCGTTAATAAGAACAGAAAAATACGTAGTTTTCAATACCGTTTGTTTTTGTAATTTTATCACAAGGCATATGCAAAGGAAGGGGTGGCAAAATGTTACTCAATCATTGAAAAAATTAAAAGAAAATAACACATGCCCTTATCTGGAATATTTAATATTGTCATGATTGTTGTGATATTTTTAATATGTGTCCTCCGAAAATCAGAACTGGTCGCGTGATAGATTCGTTTGACATGTCTGACGTTTATGAAACAAAAGAATCGAAATAAAAACTAATTTATATCGTGGGAATCTTTTATCAGACAATCAAATTCTAACACCCTCGATCTCTGGCTCTACTAGTCCAAAATAAAAGTATCTCGGTGGAATTGACCAGATAAATTTGCATAAGCATCTGCATTAATAGTCATCTAATATGACAGCAATTTTGCTTTAAAATCTTATCATGTTCAACTAGTCAGCACTTCGAATCTCTATCACTCCTTTACTTTTTCCGATTCCTCCAAGCAGAAAAAGGGAATTAGAGAATAATAAAGAATAGAAATAAAGAATAATACATGGAGATTGTTATCGTCGATAATATCGTTATTTATTGATTTGTACATGTTAGTCTCAATCGCCTTCGAAGGGTGACAAAAAAAAACTAAATATCTTTTGTTTGGGTATTTCCAGTGCTGTATAGCCCACCAGTTCAGAGAATTATTGATATCGTTGTTTTAGGATAATAAAGTTATGATAAGGATCATTATAACAAATAACTGGAATCATGATGAAATGTGCATCTAGGGATATTTGCTTTCTCATGAAAATATATATTGCTCATAATGAACTCAGCTTGAAACTAAAATAGTCAAATAAAAGTTTGAAGAAAGAAAAAAAACGGAAAATTGCAATTCAATTACATCATTAGTTGTTTTAAACTTGTTTTCTTCTTCAAATTGATTTAAAGAGTATTTTACACCTTACATCAGGGATTTCCCTTTTTAAACCCCAAAATCTCCTTCTTCTTTTATTCTGAGGAAATGTGCGGGGGCGATACCTTTGACAACAAAGTTCGACATTCCTCGCCTCAGATTGAGTGCTATTCAAACAATCGAAAATGTTGGGGTTTTTAACCTTTGATTGCGCAATAATGATTACCTAATGTGATACCATTGTAATATATATATATATATAAAGAAGAACATGTTCTGCAGCGGAGTAAAAAGTTTTAAAGAGACTCAACTCAAAATTGACAACACAAAATTGACAAAACGCGCGGTTGACAATGTAAAGATGTCACAAATTTTTCGCCCATTGGGCTTATTTGGGTAAATAGAAATTTATCACAAATTATATTTTCATCGAATTTTTAATTATATTTTGTTTGAGTTTATTTGTATAGAAATGCATATTCATCAATATCTGTTTATCAAATATGAATGCTAACACTCGCAACTCGGATATTTAACCTATTATAAAATGGAATGGACACTATGCAAGAAACATGAGTGTTATTATCTCGGAAACGCTCTGACCCGGTTAAGAAGATGTTATATACATATCCTTTTGCAAGGCATTAATCTACATTTGCCGCTATATATCCAGGAGAGAAATCAGAACCTGGTAGGATGACGAAAGCCTTTGTGTTAGTAATTGCCATATGCCTTCACGGTGACCATAATATTATGGTAGAAATGCAGCCCGCAATAAGGCGGTTAGTGTCATTGACGAACATAAATGACACGGCCTTCTCGTGGTAGAAGACGACTTTATGGAACGTCAAACAAATTAAATAATTGGAATGTTCTCTATATCAAGACCCCTTTAAAGTAAAAAGAAATAGATTATATTCCGTCAAAAAGTATAATAATTTCAGATAATGAAGAAGTATCGAAATGTTTTTGTCTTTCAGAACCATGTCTGGGACAACAGAATCACACATGTTTTTGCACAAGGCAGGGGGGTTCCTAAAGGTAAGAGATGTCCAGACGTCGTCAAATAGAATAAGTCATTGCATTTTCTTATCACATCAATACATGTTGAATATATTGATACCCTGAAACAAAACTGAAGTTAACAAAGAGAACTTTGATCAGAAACAGATGGCAATTATCTGTTCCTTGTTGTTGACGCAATTTAGTAGGGTTATTTTCATAATGAATACATGTCGAGCCATTTAATGTTATGGAGGGTTAGTATTGTAGCATACTGGGGGATGTTTCCCGAAACCATCATACGTCTTAACTTCTTGGACATCTCATTGAAACGTGTGTTAAACACGCTCTTCTACGTGATGTCCACGAATCTAGACTTATGACGGTTTCGAGAAACTGGCCCCTGAATTTCAAGTAAACACCACCAAGGAGATATTGTTGATTTACTAGTTCAAACACTACACTTTGTACAATATGAATCATTAGATTTAATAATCCTGTGATTTGATTAAAGGAACATTCCTTTTGCTATATGTATTCATTCAAGCGTTTTCATGAAAGTTTACAATAGAACAAAAATGATTGACTTGACTTTTTTACTAGTAAATTTAAACAAAGTTCAATACAGTTGAAGCTTTTCATTGTTTAATGATTGAAGACAAAAAATATCTAACAACAAACCTTTCGTGTATTTTTAATCACTATTGAAAAAGTTGTATCAATTAAACGTGTTCGTGGTGATGGCGATTAAAAAAAACATCAAACTTACGCACATTACAGGACAAAGAACAACTGGTGATCTGCAAGCTAGCTTCACCTGGCATTGGGGAGCGTCCAGAGATTCAAATATTCACCGATGGATCCGGAGAACCAAATTCTATCGTCAAAGTAAAATCCTTCGCAGTCGTGCAAAAGGGCGACATTGTCCCAAAGATCGTCAAGGCAAAGTACGACAACTACATCTGCATCACCGGTAGTGGTAGCGGGACTAAACCTACATATCTACGCACAGATACAAGGTAAGCAAAAATAAAAATCAGGGAAAAGGTGAAATATATAACATATAATGTATGGTTCAAAGCAGTGAACAGTAGAAGTATACAATCTAGCACTTGCAGCGGTAATTCTGATTTGAAAAAGAAAATAGATTTATTTGGAAAGTAGGATGAGAGATATGAGAAGTTACAGAAGTAGTGGTGATTGGCACGGTAGCAGAGCAATTAATTTGTCGATTCCCATAAGGAGCGTTTAAACAGAAGTATTTAAATTTTTTGTTTTGAAGGAAAATAATCAACAACCAGTATTGAATAATAAATCGTCATTCGCACCATGGATATACCGTACAGTTCGAGACTGAGAATGATATAAAAAGAACATTTTTTCCAACCGTTCTACTGATTTACGCAGAGAGCAGAGGGATGAGTGGTGCATCCAACTACGGGCCTTGATGCCCAACAGAACCGCATCCAATTCCCAGCTGACTTCTCAACAGCCATCGCAGCCCTATCGAGAGAGAACACACACAGATGCTTCCTCGCACAGACCGCCCGTGTCTCGGACTCGGAAAGGAGGCCATATCACAGCACCTGGCAGCATGCAAGGGATTTTTCATGATGAGCTAGACAAAGTTTTTCAGGTTAGTCCTTCTGTCATTAAATCATGGAAAATGTCGACTGCTATAGGTGAGGATGCCTTCTGTCATAGGCAAGAACGTGCAAGGGAAGAAATATCTAAGGCCTAATGTCTTCGTTCTGTCGCATTACATTAGATATGAAACCTTTGATTAACAAACATGAAATGTATCTTCCTGATCTTCCCCATCCTTTAAAACAAGATAGGTATTCTTTTTCTTGTATATAGCTATCGTTTTCCACACTATTCATTTTATTTAATTGATAAGTTTGGTTGTTGTTAGCTAAATATGTTTAGTGTATATTTTCTCTTTTCATTATATCTTGCAGAAGAGGGTCAATCCACAACAACCTATTGAGGAGACTGACGACAGCCCAGTCTGCAGTGGACGTCATCACTTGGGGGCTGGCGCGTCACACGACGGTAAATAGCTCAGAAATGTGTAGAGAACAAAGTCATTGATATCGATGTGTTGTAGTCGAGTGGTTCGGTCATTTGACTAGAATACAAAGGTCGCTGGTTCGAGCGCTGCCACGGAACTTATGTCTTTGAGCAATGTATCGTATCTACATTGTTCCTCTCCATCGAAGTGCTAAATGGGTACCCGGAAGGATGCGCAGGTCATCGTGATTAGATAACCATGTGCGCGCTCGTGAAAAGGCCACCAGCTAGACTGCTCTCCGTGCAGACAGTGGAGAATGTGCACTGCAATGTACCGACTTTAATATTAATCCAGTGACTGGGGTAATAATAATATTGTAAGCGCTAAATTGATTTATTGTAACTGGTATAGCGCTTTTAAGAAACAATTATTATGATATATGAGCCGGTTTCGAGCAAATGTCCAAATAAATGCAACTATTGTCTTTTAGGATGCACTGACATCTGGTATTTTTACCGGTGGTATATTTTACAAGTCTTATAGTTTTCAAAATATTTTTGTTGTTGACATTGCTATGTCACATGATAATACTAATATAACATTTTATTTGGTAATTTTCATTACCTCACACACAGCCCGCTGTCAGGATACAGACGAGAACGTTCACCATGCGGATGAATGTCCTATGCACCAGCAAACCTCCCGGCAGGCCCTCCAAAAGACACAAGAACTGTACCAATATTTCCATCATACAAAGACGCTTCAGGTCAGTACCTTTTTCTTATATCGTCAATTCTTTTGATGAGCTTTGTGGGCCATTCATCTAGTATAGAGAGACATGTTACAAACGGTAGTAAACTAATGAGGGGTTGATAAATCGGCGGTTCCCCGCAATAAGGCCGTTACTGCCATTGTCAATATGTAGTTGCCTATGGCCTTCTTGCAGTTTGGGGACGGATTAAATCGACATACAGTTGTATTTTCAATTAGATAAAGTTTAGTGTAATCATATTGTATTGTGCTAATTGTACAACATGTCTTGGGTTCCGTCTTATAAAGAGTTGCGATTGATCCAAATCAATCGTAATTCCTCCAATCAATTGTAATTTTGTAATCTCCTATCTCTCATGTACATAATTGCGATTATAATCAACTCTTTATATTAAAGACGGGGCCATGTGTGCTAAGAAACAGACCATCAGATCTAATTATCTAAAACATTATAGACAGCAAACGCATTTTAAAACAAGCTTATTAAAGATTCATGGAAAATGTATGACAACACACGGTAAAGTTAAACAAAATCACAATATCACCTATGGTCCAATCGAAATTCGTCTTCAGGAAAAGGCTGACCCATCTGAGAACGAGTACGAGATTCCAGAACGTCGCAGGGATCCCTTTCCCGAAAGTGATAACCGTCTCTCTGGCTGCAGTACTTCGTCCGAAGAATCCGAAGGAGGTGCTCCTAAGAGTCTACACAGCTGTAAAGTACCAACAGAGAGCAGTTGGCCACCCAGTCCTGCAGCGTCAGATGAGTCAGAGCCCGAATGTTCTGAGATAAACCCTCCATGCTCAAAAACATTTACAGGAGAAATGCCAGGAGGAAGACTTCTAGACGTAAAGGAACCCGAGGCAGGTTTGTGCCTAGATGAACATATCTATGAAAATACGTCCGTCATTCAGAGACGGCCCAGAACTGACTCAAGAACACCACCACGGTCAGCCTCTGTACGGAATGACGCCAAACCCCATCTTCCACCGCGTAAATCAAGTGTGTCGTTGTTAACGGCTAAGCCAGTCCCTCTGAAGCTACAGGAGAAATCTCCAGCCATGAAGATTGTAACAAAATGCAGGTAACAGCCAAAGGAGATTTGAAAAAGGGTGATTTAGTTAGCAAGTGAACATGAAATGATCACGTTGAGATTTTTGAACTTAATTTCTTCCGAATTTACATGGAAAAGGTATTTATGATTCAAACAAGCTTAAAAGTCTGTTACAAAAACAATACGGATATAGTCGAACAATTTGTTAAGTTACGCAGGATATCGATAAGACATACTTTCATAAACGTGTTCAATATGTGAGGTCTATAACCTTGGAGATGCTTCGTCACTTCCGTTTTGAATAAAATAATATTGCTTCCTTATCTTGCCATTGATATAATTTAAAATTATTTTTAAATGAATAAAGAAGGATTTTTGTACATCGACTATTACGTTCGGAAAATTTCTGTAGTATAGTGCGCTTAAAGCAATACTATTCCTCATACACCTAATCAACGTTAACATCAACTAAGAAATCGTGCAAAGTATTTTGTTTATTATGCATTAATGAAAATATAACAACATATAACAACTAATAACTTAGGGGTTCCCAAGTATTATCACTTATCTAAATTCATCTAATTTCTTTTCGAAGGAAACTTAAAGAGGAGAAGCTATCGGGAACGGCTGCCGTACATGTCGCCAAAACTACCCTCGTTCGGTACTTGTCTCAGCTACTGCTCAAGGAAACCAGTGACAGTATTTTGTGAGTACTTTTATAATCACTCTTTCATACCCATTTGTTGTTTTTCCTTTTTAATTTGTTTATATGGTGGTGGTGATGGAGAAAATTACCGTTTGCCTTTCTCGCTATTCTTGATTCCTTCCGTCTCCTCTTTCAGTTTTATATCCTGTCATTTCCGTTGAAAGAAGTTCGCTTCTACGACTTTTAACTGAAATTGATTATTTCTTTTTTTTCTTCACCCATGACAGAGTTATGGATGTTCCTCGCGAACTCAAATATTACTTCCGGGTAGGTGACCAGTGGTTGAAGGTCAATGATACTATGCTGAAAAACGTCCGCTTTGCCCGAGACTGTGTTCGAATGTCAGACAAACCAGAGGTAATGTATTATGCTAAATCATTCAACTTTCTCTAGGATGAGAAAAATACAAATGCAATATTTACATATTGATACATCAGTAAGATCATTCGTCAGCACAATGAATCTTGATTATTCGACGCCTGAGAAATCGTGTCAACGATATTAGGGACTTTTAGATTTGCGTGGACTGAAACATGTGACGTCCATTCAAGGCAGTGCATTAAAAGGACGTCGATCGTAGCAATCCACGTTGTCTTCGTGCAAATCTAAAGTCCCTACTGACTCATTTGCCTAATACCTTTGAATGAATTTGGTGACATAATTATGCACTAATGGTTATGCAATGTTGTAATGTTAATGAACGTATTTAATGTTATATCAATGCAAGAATCCTACTGTCTTAAATCTGTTAAATCTAAGCAGAACTCGGTAAAGGTAACTTGCGGATCGATGCCCTTCCAAGGGCCAAACGATATAAGGTCAAAGGTAACACAATGTTCTAATGTTTCCTCTTTTACAGATCGAGATCACGCTAAGGAGGATCCCGTTTGGAACAATCTGTGACTTCCAATGGAATTCAGATAATGTTGACGACATAGGGTTGAAACTCCAAGGAAACGAGGTAAGATATGGCAGGACTATATTGAGTCTGTTGACTGAAACATTATGCCAAATGAAATAAATTCCTAGCTTATCTACCATAGCTTCCCCTCTCGTAAATCTTATCCTTGTCTCTTTCTTTTTAATTCGATATTTTTTTTTATTTTTTTAATTACGTCAATAAGAATTTTGGGAAAATCTAGAAAATGGTGCTAAAAAAATTATTACATTGCACTATCTCCTTGTTGCGAGCCATTGTACAGATGAAATCGAATATCAGCAACAACTAAAAAACGTTAAAAGTGATGCGACGGTATATGTAGCTTATGTACAGAACATATATCACCTATCAAATAAAATGGAAGCCCCTCCTCCTCATGTAAAAATCTGGACGAGAAACTAGGAATCACATTTGATTTGGCTCTAGCCCTTATTTGTTGTATTATTTTCTTGGCTGACCAAGGAGTCTACTGACGAATCGGTAGACAAAAAAGTATTAATTGTCAAATGGGTACCGTTTCCTGAATCATGTTTGCAGGTGCCTCCATGTCAGGCATTCAAAGCAACAACCCCATTTATCCCATGATTATTATCATGCAAATAGAAAAGGGGACTTTCCGACAGGCATAACAGGTCTCCAGAAAAAAATGTAGACTTGCTTTTAAGAATTTTACGGACAAAAGTTGTGATTGGTGAGACCCCTGCACATAGTCCACAGACAAATTAACCAACATTTGATGTCAAAAATCCTCGTTTCAGATTGAGCGTGTATCTCAAGACGGTCTGGCTCATCGCAGAGGATCTCTACAGTCTAACGATACCACTTGTCTGAACAGTGCGGGCTTGAGATGCAACTACGTCATCACTGAGGTCAACTTTGACTGCGTCCACCCCGATGCAACTACGGAACAGGTAAGCAGATCCGGCAGAATCGTCTCCAGTTTACCATCGAGTAACCCCCATCAAGGGTTTTGGCGGCACAAAATTGTATATATATTTTTTCTGCGGTATATCGGTTCTTTAACGTCTGTTAACAAGACATTAATCCACATTTGCCACTATCCAGCTAAGTGTATATGGGTACCTGGCAATTGCTTGGGTGATGATAATTGTAAGTCCCCATGCAGGCAGAACTGTTTTAATTCTGACGTGGCTGCCCCTGAGTAAATAAGACTCGATTGTCATTTTCATTATATCAATTATTATTACTATTATCATAATCATTATTATTATCATGCCGTAAATTCGACAATCAGTATAGTTTAAGCTCAGAAAATGTGTGATATGTACATGTTTAAGAACAAATCCTTGGCTTCCCATAAAGTTTCCCGTCATGAGGAAAGGTTTCTAAAATTCTAGGGGAAAATTCACATTACACATCAGGCCGTTCATTTATACTCTGTCGTTCTGAAAATAATTATACAGTAATGCACCGAATACCTTTCTGATGAAATATCTCAGGAATATATGTAATATAATAGTAAATATCAACAAATCACCAAACATTGAAATGGCGTCGATGAAATCACTAAAATGCTGTCATCTATAACAATTCCCTGCAAACTTTTACACCCGCAATCAGTTTCTTCAATACTGTGCCTTATGTGAACTTCACCAGCCGGTGAAATGCCCCATTATAACAATTATAATAATTCTTATTATGATTTGTTTTCACCTGACTGCCAACAAAGCATGTGTATGATTGTCAGTTAAAAAAACAGGCATCCGACGGCTTCAAGTCGTCTCCGATGGACTTGGTAATAGGGTCAAATGCTTTACTAAAGGTTACTAGCGAATCCGCTAACTTTGGAACCCAAGACCTCCCGATTACTAGTTTACAGGTATCCATCGCGCGTCCTGTTGAGGAAAGATTGTTAACTATTTCCCCTATTATTTGTAGGTATGGGAGATGATCAAGAAGGCAGACGGCATTGTCATTCTCATCCTCCATCCCGTGGACTTCCGTACCGTTCAGAGGGGCTACGACATCGACGAAAACGACGTGTACCAAAACGTAGGTCGATCTAGCAACATGCGCAATGGAACCTTTTAGAGAAGTGCTATACAATAGCGTACAACCACATAACATGACAAATTTTGATCTAAGATCATTCACTAAAGACCCTCAAAGGAGCTACAGAGGGTCTAGAACAAGTGTGTACCAGAACAATCCCCAATTACACGAGAACATTGTATCGTGATCCAGGCCATTAGCGTTATGCAATTTTAGAGGAGCTACAAAATGGCTGACAACAGCATGATAATTATGAAAAGCTCCGAACTTAACAGGTCACTCAATGAACACGCTGATTCTAACTTCAGAGAAACTTCATCATGGATGCACAATGCGAATGCATGATTAAACATTTGGATCTTAGGTTATTCTTATCCAAAATACTTCATTGAACTTTGAGGGAGCTACGAAATAGCTGAAAGAGGCATGTTGAATGGAAATTTACCAGGGCTACGACATGGACGCGCAACGCAGATGCATAATTGACCCATCGAAGCCTTTTTCATGCAACATGCTAAATAAAGCTTTACAGGAGCTACAAACAAGCTGATGACTGCATTATACACGTATATCGCGTACAGATGATGACTAAAAACTCGAGAACCCTTTAGTTTTATCTTGGGACTAATTTACCGAACAGTCTTTATCAGACCATGGATTTTACTAGCTATGACTAGACGTGCATGTCTTGATCAATTGAGACCCGAATGAAAGAGACTCATATATTTCATAGAGATAGACAACTGATGGTTATTACCACATACTTGATATATTTCCCGTTCTCCAAAATGTCAAAAGGTCATAATAGTCGATTTGTTACACTCAAATGTTAGCCTCAATGCACAGTAGCTATTAGAAGTTTAGAAAATCATAAAATGATATGAAATATACATGTGTGTATACACACATATATATATATATATATATATAAGAATTGGGCAGAAGATATTGTTTCTAAATCAATACTATTGTGAATTTCGGACTTCGAAAACATGCAGTCTCATTATTTGAAGGGAAAGTAAACAATAATTGTAGAAAAGAATATCTAAAATGAGGTAAACAAAAGATAATGTAATACCATCAAATTACAATTTGTTTACGGAGCATTGACCAACTGTTGCACTATATACCTTATAGGCTGAATAACTACTGTAAATACATGTAACTGTATGTATTAACAGATGTATGCAAGTTATATGTTTTGCAATAGTATTTGATACAGGCCTAGGACTCAAACGTGTAAAATCCAAATGACTGAGGTTCTGAATATATTCATATGCCAATGAAATATAAACTTCGGGGGGTGGGGGAGTGCAAGCTTCATCCTAAGAGAAAACCTAAATCGACGTAGAATCGTAGTGATGTCAGACCAATAATGCAAATGTCTATAATTTGTACCCGATTCTTCTTTTATTCTGACATGAAGGCCTAAGTGTATCTTAAATCTATATTTTTAGTATTCATTTCATGTTTGTTTGAATTTCGAAATATGTGATTGCAATTTCTTCGAAAATCGCCTGACAGCACGGTTGTGTAATGTGCGATGGGCTCAAGATTTTGCGTGAAAAGTTTGTGCCAAACTTCAGCAATGGCATAATAAAAGTTAATTACATAAACTCAATTTAGGGTGTGATGGATAGCATATTTCGCTATAGATTTTAGCGAATATGTGTTGTTGATATGAATTAAGTACATTATTACACATCATTACTAATTTCTACCTTGAGATCGATCGACATAAATGCTACCCATCGGTATTATATTAATCTTTAAATGTAAAAATAATGAATGTCTTCCTTTATGTATTGAAGTGGCATTCCTTGATTCTTGCCAGTAACTGATTTTCAAAATCTAGTGTCTGTTAGTTAGTTCACCGTATATAATGCATACATCTGTGTTGGATTCTCGATGGGCGATTCCAGGTGGGAGAAAAAAACACATTATGGCAACATTAAACTGTACAAACAATGGATGAACAAATTATTTTCTTCAGGCGAGTGGCACCAGAGATTTTCTTTCTTCTTCCATATGAACGCATACATTTTAATGTAAGTTAATATTAATATTTTTATATTTGAATGTGTGTACAATGTGTGTACAACATAGATATCAATTCATTTATTCATATGTATTTGTTTGTAAAAAATTATGATCACCCATAAGCCATTTCATCCTTGAGGGAGGGGGGGGGTGAAAATGCGGAAATAAAGTTTCATAGTTGGCTTAAAATGTCTTATATATATATATATATATATATACGTATATATCTATGAATGTATGTAATAATTATGCATATGTAAATAAGTGCCTTTTCCTGTTTCTGTGTCAATAAATGAAACGTATATTTTTGTATTTAATTTTCAAACGATGATGCGTTGCACAATAAAGCAAACTCATTATCTGTATATAACTATTTGTTATTTCCGTATTTTGTTTAGACGCCTTGCAGTTAGACTTAAGATCGATAAAAAGAAAACAGACAGTGACAAAGGAGATGAGGGAGAGGCAAAAAACAGCCATGATGACCCAAAGAGCAAGGGAGGGTCTATTGAAGCAATAATATTATTAAAAGAAGAGAGATTTTGAGCATGATGAGAGAAAGGAGCGAGAGAAGGAGAGATGTAAGGAGAGGTGGATCGTAAGAACGGAAAGTTAAAGGTTAAGGAATGTGTGAATTGACGCGGTGATATTTTTTTAATTCATTTTTGTTTTGTATGAGCAGGCTTATATATCTGTCGCAAGCTTTTAATGGTATTGCAAATGTGCCACAGTCATATTACTAAGGTATTGCTTTCGTTCCGAGAACTTTTCGTGACATTTTATTTCAGTTAAAAGAACATCATGAAAATATAATAACAAATCATTTTAGGCAGATGCATATTTATAGGGCTTCTATTTCAAACTCATATTATTTGGACAAAAAATAATATTCCAAATTTGACAGTTCTAAAAGTTAGACATAATATAGGGACAACAAGAAGTGTATAGGCCCGTTGTCATAGGCGTAAGGTTAGAGGTTGACTCCTCTCGCAAATTTATAAGAAATACGGTTTCTAAATTGGGCGAGCGATAAAGCAGTGAGTTTTTTTTATCGTGAAAATGTATTTTTCGTCGAACTAAACGCCTCGTTGATCATATGATTGGTGACGGTGCCCGCTCTCCCTGCTCCCGGTACCAGGAAGAAACAAAAGCAAGGGAGCAAAGTGCGAAAATGCATTTCCAGCACTTACGGCAAATGTATAATTCTCACAAAGTTAACAGGAGATTATGGGTCCATAATCAGATATATTCCTGAGAGAGCTGCGTGACTGAGCCACATGAATGGAATTTCTCCTAATAAAAATTATACTAAATATGCATTTATATTTTATCCTGGGCATTATTTTGTTTGAATAATAAAGCAATAGAGAGAGAGAGAGAGAGTGCTTCCACAAATGCAAAGTAAGATGAATAGTCCATGAAAACAGTTAAAATACGATGAAAATTTGAGAGGTGAGAACATAGTCCATATGTACTAAACTTCGAGACTATGATTTACAACAGAGAGAGAGAGAGAGAGAGGGAAAGAAAAAACTTCTTCGCAGGGGCATTGGCTCACATTAGTTTTTCATAGAAAGGAGCAAAATGAAATTTAATTCTGCAGTGATGAGGAGGGAGAGAAGAGGGTTATTTTTTAACGCCATTCTCATCATTTCAAAGAATTTCTACTTTGAACACATTCAAAATAATACAAGCTGTTTAATGTTCAATATTGTCATCTTTGAGAAGTTCATGCAACAAGAAGAAATAAAGGACTTAGAGGCATTCTGGGAAAAACTCTACTTCATGATAAAAATATATTACCCAGTGCAAAGTATGTGCAAATATTCACATACTAAATCGTATGTATTGACAATTACGAACCTTCGGAGAAAATTAATCTTCGGATAAACGAGTAGCCACCAAATTCAAATAATTTTTTTTTTTTAATGTTTATATGTCACATGAGTCTCATAATTTGTCATAATTTTTAAGTCACTAGATTTTGTTTGTTTTATCAAAACTGTACCATAGCATTATTACCACGTTTGTCTTAGGCGCCTTGGATTAATTCGAGTGGCAGTAAACACGCGGCTTATTAACCAGAGAGCGCATGCATCAAAGCCGATTGAGTTAATCCCGGATGCACGATTTGCCCACGAAAAGCTGCATTGTGTGTGTCCGAAGACCGTGACGTCTTTTTCAAGCCAGAAAAACCGCGATTAATTTTCAACCCATTGAAAGATTCGTCATACTTGTTTAGCTCCCTCTGCGGCTAAACTAAGTTATTTAGCTTAGCTTGAGTTCGTGTCTAATTAGCACTGTACTCTGTATATTTGGAATGGATCATTATGCACAATAAAAACACCGTTTAAAAGGGTTGTTTACAAGTAATAAGACCTGTTTAAAAAATTCAACAAGTTGTTGTATTGTAATGAACTGTTAGCATTTTAAACAATTACGTTTTATCAGTGTATATATAACCGAATGATTTTTTTAAAAATAGATTTTTTTCGAGGAGGTAACTTGGAGGTGTCAATCTAGACACACGGGTTATGGGAGCCCCATTCAAATTTAATTCTCCAGCAATTAATGGAAATAAAGACAAGTGGTTTTTTTTCTCTCTCGCCGGTATAAACAATTGCGTGCTGGCCATTAAGCCAATGTGTTGATTCATGAATTCTTGTTTGGAGATTATGCTATTCAAAACAAAACACATTTTACGGAAGGTTTTAAATATTATTTGTTTCTTTGAACTTGGTATAAAGCCCTCTCTAAAGAATTTTTTTTCTCTTGCTCCGGTTCATCTCTTTTCCTCCCTCTCTTTTGTTTCTTCACTGCCTCCCTATCCGCATTCTGCCCCGTACCCCCCTCCCCCGTACGCTAGTGTTTCTCCGGCTTATTATTATCATTATAATCATCATCATCATATTATTATTATCATTATTTAGATGGGGAGGGTGATGAATAATGATAGGAAAGCAATGAATTATAAAAATTCGTTTATAATCGTTTAAAAATTTGGGTTGATTTTACTCTTCCATTCAATAAATCTCATTAAAATGTGAAAACTGCACTCATTATACATTTTTTGTCTTCCTCCCTCCCCAAGTATACTAATGTGTCTCCGGCTTTTTTGTTGTTGTTGTTAGGTGGGGGTAATGGAAGGAAGGTAACAAATCATTGATTGACATTCGTTTATAAATTTGCGTTAATTTTGCTCACATCACAAACGAAAATCTTATTAGGATAAATCAATACTCTTGCACAAGATTCAAGATTACGAATCAAGATACATTATTTCTCCAATCGTGCAAAATATAAACTAACATTATCAATTGCTCCTGTTTGTTGTACTTTCACATTATTCATTATAATCGTTTTTTTCATAAGCATGTCCATTTTCTTTCACATGAAGTTCTGATACTGCAGGTACTTCATTGAGAGCAGCGTAATCCGCGCTCGCCCTGAAGAAATCTCATGACGGCAAGCACCCTAGTACCACATAATCCGCCCTTCTATTGTTCGAGTTTATAACCATGACAACGAACTCTACCTTTGGCCAAGTTCATTGTTCCTCTTACGTAGCATAGATGTAGATAGGCCTCACACATAACTCTTTTTCGTATAATCATTCTATATACCGGTAGTTCTAAAATGCTTTCAAATATTTTGTGTCGTTTTTGTTTGTATATACTTAAAAATATGCTTAAAAAATGTAATATTTGAAGTTTGAAATCCTTAGACATGGGTCCATTTTTCCCAAAAAATCCTTAGACATGGGTACCTATTTACAGCAAAAGGACCCTTGGATATGGGTATGGGTTCGGAGCCCGGCCCCCCCCCCCCACTCAGGTTTCGAAATGACCGCATGCGTGTTGCCAAAATGTCCGGTAAAGGGGTACTTTTCGTGCCACAAAGTCCGGCCCGAGAAATGTAAAAAAAGGGGGTGTATTTGACTTTCACCCGGAGATTTCTTTAAAAAGGGGGTGTTTTTCTCTCATCTCTTTGTAATTAAAAAAGGGGGTTATAAAATATCTTGAAGTTCAACATAGAAAAATTGATGAAATCCCGCGATCAGATTTCAGAAATTCCTGCTAGTTTTGAAAGCTCATTCAGGATTATTTCATTATGAAAATTAAAAACATTGAGTCCCATGCACTCCCGTCCCAGTACGGCGGCAGTACGAACTTCTCAAAATCTGTGTGAGAGAGAGAAAGAGAGAGATAACAACAGAACGTATAGTCTGTACGGCGCATCCGCTAGCTGCACGCTAGCGCTCAGCATGCAAATCGGGCTAGGCTCGGCATCAAGCCGGGGCATCAAGATGGGGTATGAGGCGTGCCAAACTTGTCATGATTGCGACGTCTTTGAGCAGGACCCAGTCTCCTAGTTGTGGATATTGTGGCTGTCTACCTGTGGCTCACAGGGTGGCACATTCAGGTGAGTAGTTTGCCCTATAGCTTGATCGCAATAGTAACACTTTCAAACTCATTTTCCTACACCCATGAAAATGAATATGTGGGACTTGGATCTAGACAGTTTTGTACTGTAGTGTAGGCTACCCTAGTTCACACACAGCTGCATTATGTGTATTAAAGGGATCGTTTAACAATGTTAAATCTGAGATGCAAGGCCCTACATGTTATCAGTGTCTGTGATATGGTGTAATATAAAAGCCCTAAAAAAAAATTGTGCTTCAAAATTATCAAGAAGAAGAACTTGAAGAAGTGCCAACCAGTAATGACAGCTTATCTGAGATGAGTGGGGGGGGGGGGGGGGTGTCTGCATGTCCTGAGATAGGGGGTACATTGAGCAGTGTTCCGGATTTAGGGGGGTCTCCAAGGCAGGAAAAGCCCGTGAAAAGCCCGCGAAAGGGGGGTTCGGAAATGTTGGCAGTACTCAGATAGGGGGTCTTTTCAAAAAGAGGGTACAAGCATACGCGTACCCTAAATAACACTGAGTGGGGGGGCCGGGGTTCGGAGGTCTCTGCCGCACACCCCCGTCCAACTATATTCTGAGTACCCCCCCCCTTCCAGAATCTGGCCGATTTAATTTGATTTTAAAAAAAAAAAAATGTTTATATGAATATCATTGTTGAACATTATATTTGCACTATTCAACTGTATTTCTTCCATGCCCCAGAAGGGGCTGTTAAAGAAATTTAAAAAAAAACGTTGTATGATTGTCATTTTCATTGTTATTGTCAATATCCACAACACACATCACACTGAGCATGGCATTGCCTTTCATGATAATATGGCTTCTAAACCGGCGACCGGTAGGCCCTATATGAATAAAAACCAGTTTCAACACAAAATTTAGAGTCTACTTCTAATTACAACAGTCTTTGAAAAAAATCAAAGAGAAAGAAAATAAAGAGGAAGAAGAAACGAAATGGGGGAAAAGAAGGGCAGATCAGTTGCGAGTTTCCCACCAACAAGGTGCGCTGGGGTGCCGAGTGGGCATAATAAACCCCACCCCCCCCCCCCCAAAAAAAAAAAAGAGGGAGAGAGAGAGAAAGAAGGAAGGGAAAGGAAACGGAAGTGAGAAGAAAAAGAAAAAGTGATACAAAACAGAGGAAGAAGAGGACTGGAAGAAGAAAGGGAAAAGGGAGAAAGTTCAGTTGCGATTTTTATTTTTTCGACCTGCTGTCCCCCAAATCTTACCAGTTTGTTTTCCTTTGGAGATACATATTATCATTAAGTTTGAAGTTCATATCTTAAGTGGTTCTTGAGATATCGAGATAACGGAAAAGCGGGATGCACGGTACGGACAGACAACCCGGCCGGGCGCGCCGGATGCAGTTTGTGATGGGTGGGGGGGGGGGGGGGGGGGGCGGGCGGGCGGGCAAACATTCCAGAGGGCTCACCCTCCAGGGGCTCAGTCTTCTCACCCCTAATAAAAACACACACGCACGCCTTCCCATCCTCTCGCAATAATACACAGGCGCCCGTTTACACTTCATACAACATTCGTACATAATTATATACACACGCCCTTTTTATATTTGTTTTTATTAAACACGTGTAATATAAATCCTGCAAGTTAAGGTTAAAAAGTGTGAACGCTTTATGACCATGATCATCATTCTTCAATGATCACCATATTATTATATGGAAATAATATTTAGATCATGAATGATTATGTTAACCGTTAATTATATCCTGTTCATGACACTGTTAATAAATATCATGAATAAATCAAAACAACGTTTAGATACTGTTTATAATATAGGTTTTCCCGGCCAATTTCGTCAAAGCAGCAATCAATTTCATTAACGTGCATTCATGTTCGAGCAAATTTCCTCCACTCGTTGCTCCCCTGTTTCATTTTTAAACTTGTTGCATTCAATTTCGTTTCGAGTTACCGAATTTTCTAAACATGTACAATCAAATTTAAGCTTGGTTCAATCAATTTGGAAATGCGTAAGGGTCATTCAATTTCGCCAATGTTGAGTGGGAGGTGAATTCCTTGGCGAATTGCGGTTTCATTTACGTCTATGGGCAACCTCTTTCGCAATCGGGTCATTCAAATTAAAACTAGACCTCATATCATAGTATGAGGTCCGATGTTCTTTCGGATATTCAGTATTTCATGTTCATTTATTTATTCTTTTTCTCTATGATCTTTTCTGACATGATTTCAAATTATACAATCTTCTTATTTATCTGATATATTTATGTTGCATTTTATATTTTCTCTTTCTTTCGACATTCTTTATTTTTGTTGAAACATCACTTTATTCATATCTTCATATTTTTCATTATAAATGCCTTAGGGGTTATTTTTTAAATGGTTTGTTTTGATCAATCTTGATTGAGTAGGTGAACTTTCTTTCTTTTCATTTAAGATCTTTTTCTTTATTCATCATTGTATTTTGTTTCCATCATGTCCATGTCTATTAAACATGAACTCTACCTCTGTCCAAGATCTTGTGCTTAAAAGAGAAGTCACAAATTGTGCACCTTCTCTGGGGACAGTTACCTGTGTAATGACAGAACAAATACGCATGTCATTCCTCCAAGTAAACTTTGCATAAAATTATTCAAACAGAAGTATATTAAGTGACAAATCAACATCGAATGAAAAGCAATGCACAAATGTCACAAATGTATGCCTAATCATGAAATTGAATGCACGAAGACATACCACCGTCTGTCCGGCGCGAATTTGAACGCTCTTTGCATGCTTTTCGAAATTGAATGCTCGTTTTGCACTTCTCCGTGACAAGAGTATGAAATCGCATGCTACTAAATCAAATTGAATGACGCAATTAGCTTTTTGAATGTTGATCTACACAGTCATTCAATTTCGCACGAACTTGAATGAACGTAACGTTAATTCGGATGCTAAGTTTACGAAGTTGGGCGGGAAAACCTATAGTTTCCCCTATTTTCAACAGATAGGTGAAATTCAAATTCTAGCATCGCTTCAAATATTCATGTTAACAATAAATGTTAACATGGATATTAGTTTTTGTTAGGCAGCAAGAAACTCAAAAAAAGATCTTGCATTGGCATGTGAGTGTATCATTATAATTATTCATATTGTTTTATCAATTCTTGTGAAATAGTATACATTTAAGCTTTTGGAGATTTGTTGGGAGTACTTGTATGAAAGGAAGCGTTATTAACTACTAATGTACATGATATGTATGACTTGATATTGATCGCGATCACTTGCCATTCAGTCAAGTAATGAATAATATTATAGAAATTCAAGTATTTATTGTTTCTGTTCAAGCTTGTATTATAGAAAACAATATAGTATAAAGAAAATACAAATTCAATTCATTATGTCTGTACGATGAACATAGTACAATCATAATCTAGTTCAAGCAAAGCGTGACCAAGGAAAATCATTATATTATTAGTATATCTTATAAATATATATATTTGTGTATATGATTTATACACGTAAGTGTAAATACTTGAATTTGAATTCAAAACAAATTGTTCGTAGTATTCGGCAATAATGGTCATAAACTGACTTGCTAAACAACAACAGCCCATTCACCGGCCTGTTTGTGTGTAAAGATGGAGCTGGGGGATTATTCCAATGAAAGAAACAATAGCCGGATTATCTGAACTACGGTCTGCCCACATTGCATTCGCTTTTTCATGATCTGCAGTGATCTGAAATGTTTTGTATGCATCCACTGAATACTAGCTTCAGGTGTTTGTATCCCGGAAGGGGGCACTGTATCCAATGACCGGGTATTTTGTAACGCTTGTATTAAAGGGATAGTTGAGTCCTGTTTTCAGACCGCAAATGCATTCAAAGTGCATGGTTATTGCTCTTATTCTTATCTACATGTATGACATTTATAGTGCCCTGTTAGAACCTAAAATTGCTATGGAGGTAATTTTAGACCCCAAAATGTGTGAAATTTAGCCAATACGATACCAATCCAGCTACACTTTAAAAAAAAACACGGCGAGCGTTAATTAATTATTTAATTAAATGGGCCAGCTAATTGTAGGTAATAAAACACGAAAATGCCAACAAAAAGGCCAACATCGGCATTGGCTGAAATACGTAAAAGGCGTTATTTCGTTTTTTTTTCAAAGTTTTTTTTTTTCTCATCTCTCTCTCTCTCTTTCTCTCTCTTTCTCATCTCTCTCTCTCTCTTTCTCTTTCTCTCTCATCTTTCTCTCTGTCTCTCATCTCTCTCTCTCTTTCTCTCTGTCCCTCATCTCTCTCTCTCTCTTTCTCTCTGTCTCTCATCTCTCTCTCTCTCTCTCTCTTTCTCTCTCATCTCTCCCTCTCTCTCTTTCTCTGTCTGTCTGTCTGTCTCTCTCTCTCTCTTTGTCTATATCTGCCAATGTCGTTTTCCATTTTCATCTTTCATATTGTTTTCTATTCCGCCATTTGCTTGCAATATAATATAATGAAAATACACATTCAATTCATTCTGTCCGTATGATGTACATAATCATAATCTATTTTAAGCAAAGCGTGACCAAAAAATGTAATATATAATTATATATCTTAAAAACAAATATTATTTATATATTATTCATGATATACACGCATATTATGTGAGTGCATATACGTAAATTAGAATTAAAAACAAACTTGTTCAAATTATTCGGCGATAATGGTCAAAAACTGACTGACTTGCCTAAATAAAACAACAACAACAACGACAGTACATTCACCGGCCTGTTTGCGTGAGAAGATGGAGCTGGTGGATTATTCCAATGGTAGAAAACAATAGCCGGATTATCTGAACTACGGTCTGCCCATTTTCATTCGCTTTGTTATGATCTGCAGTGAAAAAGCAGGAAGTCTATTCATGTTTTGGATTTTCGAACCCATCAGCTGCAATGTTTTGTTTGCATCCACTAAATACTAGCTTCTGGTGTTTATATTTCATCAAGAGATTAAGAAATATAGCGTAAACATTCAGAAGAAGCTAAAATGAACGGAGAGAAGAATATTACAGTACAATAATAATTATAAGAAGTAAAACTTTTGAATATAAATCTCTGTTGCATCAAACTGATATGACAAAAAAAGTTTATTCATGGTGTTAATATACGTCGGACATTATACTTATGCGAAAATATATAAACAAACTCAACAGAAAGAGAAAAAAAGAGCCCAGTGGGGGGGGGGGGGGTGATTAGAGAGACGTACAACTATCATAATGATGAATACGGTACAGACTTCGTCCAACTTTCTGTCTCTCCAACCCCTCTCACTCATATTGTTTATTTCTGATCTCTAAATATGAAAGCCATCTTCCTTCGCTTACTTTTATTTCAACCTCAATTGGCAATATGATTTTGTGTGTCTTGTTTCCCTGTTTAATACTTGTTTCTTATCTAATTACCATTCTTTTGCTCAAAATCTATCACAATCACTAACATAATGGCGCATAAAATGTTAACGCAACGTAGCCATAGCATGAAAGGCGAGTTTGATAGAGAGAGGAGAGGGGAAGAGGGGGGGGGGGGGTATATTCAATAAACTACTGTTTAATGCGCGGAGTTGGGCAAAGGCAACGTTGAATATCCGAGATAAATCATTAGGAGCCAGAGCAAATAACACTGAGTTCCTATAGGAAATATATTTATTCAGATGGTCATATCTCAGCCAATACTTATATTCAATTGTTATCAATATTAGGACATTATTTTTGATGCTCTTTCGGAAAATAAAGACAAATTGAGAAATTCAAAACATAGATTATTGATGACGTCACACTTCACCACTTATTTTAAATTTGTTTATTACCTGTGTAACTGTGTTAGATTCTTTTCATTTCATATACCTGGGGACAAACCTTTGATAGACTTTTGGTCTTTTTTTGTTCCTCAAATTTTTATATAACTTCAAGTTGATTGTTTTATTGAATTCTCTCCCACGATTTTTTCTATTATTTTTGTCTTAATTCATCTCCTAACTCTCTTTTTCCTTCCTCTCGATCACTCCTATTGTTTCATTTCATATTGTTTATTTCTGAACTCTAAATATAATATCCATTTTCTTCGTTGATAAAATGTTACGTTAAAACGATTATCTAGTCTGGGTCGTTGGTAAGATTTTTTTAGGCATGATTGTGCATTCAAAGAAAATAATACTAAGCTGGTAGAATTGTTGTATATACTTTAATTGTTATGTTATGTTTCACTCGTTTCACTCCATCATTGAGTTATTAATGTAAATATGTATTGAAGTTATGGAAATAAAAACCTCGCTTGAGGATAAAAGAAAAAATGAAGGCTGCTGCTGTTGTTGTTGTTACTTTTTTTTTTACGGCGCTTTCATTCAAAAAGCTCATATTTTGCGCCATTCATTTATAACTATTAAACAATCTTTTCATGATTAGTCAAGCGTATTGCCCTTAAGTTTATAAATGTTCCAGAAGTCAAATATTGTTTAAGATAACCCAACACAGATTAATGAAGTTTGGAAACGAAAACGAGACAAATGAAGCTACAACAAAGCGAAACATATTAAAGGAAAAAAAACATTAATGTATGACTTGTATAAATGTGTGATAAATAATTTGTCTTAATAAGTTATCCCTTTGAGGAAGGGAATCTGAATTCTGACCCTTAATAGCAGGGGCCGCGAGCGTTTTGAGAGTAGGGGGGAGGTCTGAGCATGCGAACAATCTATAAACCCCTTTTTCGGAGCTTTCATGAAACGTGTCTACTAAAAAAAAAAAAAGCCACAGCCACCCGTTTCCGCAGCCCCTGCATAGTTTGAGAGTTACATGGCCTATAGAGGGCGGTCAACTGGTATAAGTTGAAAGCATTATGAGTAGGTCAAGCTCTGTTCTGGAGTCGTTGGAGCGTACACTCTTTTATGCGGGATTTTCGCATCCGGCTTTTGAATAGAGGGGTGCGGACGATTGTGGCTTTAACGCAAACTAGGCCGCGTTGCATAAAGCCGCGTGTTTACTGCCACTCGAATTAATCCAAGGCGCCTTATTGGCCTAGCGTAAGTCAATAAGAGGACAACTTACACGGCGGGGAGGGGGGCACTGTTAACACTCAGTAAACTTGTAAATGACCAAGACACTAGGGGATGGCATTTGGGAAGGTCTAGAGTCTTCTTCTCACGTTTACCCCACTCTCTATCTTAACATTTAACACCTAGCTACGCCATTGGACATAATGTGTCCGAAAAACGTCGGGATATTAGTGGTTATTATATTTTTAATGATGG
>JAVYIG010017731.1:0-24598 GCA_035222895.1 Strongylocentrotus droebachiensis | reverse complement strand
TATAACAAGGCAATGGACACTATCATTTTTCTGACTAACTCTTCTGTTTACATGTATGTCCCACAAGTAGATTTTGTCATGGCCATACAAAAACATTTTAAGACAAGGAAGGTTAAGAAATACAGATTAGCAAAAGTTTTATGTGGCTGTTATTAATTCCTATAACCATGCTCCCATAGCTAGCATGGAACAGATAGTTGTGACATGTCCATGCACTCTCATTCACAGAGGACCAAAAATATATCCTATCTAATCCAAAAGATATTTGATATAGCGCCTTTTCCTTGCAGTTACAAAGCGCTGCAAACACGCTCCACAATGTTTGGGCCACTTAAAAACAAAAGTTAGACACTTCTCAGAGATCAGAGTATATGTAGGGCTGGTAATAAAGTAATTCTTAGCAGAATAAATGTGACTTGAGTAGCTTCTTATATGTGAAAGGGCACTATTTGAGCTCCAGGGATGGCCTTCCAGCACGTACATATGATCATGTCACAACTCTCTCTCTCTAACTATGCTATGCATGCTTCAGAATAGCTCCCTCTAGAGGCAGTCCTAGGATAGTTTCATCCTACAAGTACACTTTGTCTTTGCCATGTGAAAACTTGGTATTGAGCTGAGCAGACTTCTTGATGATGAGCTTCCGCTTGGCGTCGTCAAACTGGTTGACCCCCAGGTCAAGGTCACGGTCAAAAGGTCGTCTTTCAACTGGCTTTTCTCCGTCCTCTTCCTACAGTGAGGCAAACAAAATAGGAATTATTAATATTTAATTTCTCTATGATTAGAAAGCTATCCAAATTTGTTCTAAATCAATCTGACCAAGAAAGTGAACATCAGTTGCAATAAATTTCCCCTAAAATAAAGTTTTGAAGAATTCTCACACACATCACAGTAAAGCACTCATAACTCCCCTTCAATAAAAAGACCTGAATAGCAATGTGAATGGAAAGTTTGGTAGAAGCAAAAAGTAACTTTGCGCATGTACTACTACTGCTACTAATAACAAAATATATGAGATTGTAAAGCGTGAATCCACAGTAAAAGCAAATGCTCTAGGGGCGCTTGTGAAACAAAAACAAAAAAGAGGTCGTATAAAAGCATCTGCATTATAAACAAAGGAGCAGAAGTAAGATAGAACATGTATACAAAAATTATAGAACAATTAATTATAACAAAAGCCTTTATGTATACTCTGTGAATAAGCAGATTTGTGACCTTTATTCTTTGGTTGTTAAATGGTTTACCATGTCATGTTAAAGTTGCTCTAGCGTGGGTATATAGTCGTACGTGAAGTAGGAAACTTGGCGATCACTCCCGATCACTCCCGATCACTATAACACTGAGCCAATGGCTATTACGCTCCCTCTATATTCCCTCTGTGCTGCCCTCTATATACCCAAGCTTGAGCAACTTTAAAGGAAGGTGTGATGATGAAACAAGGACTAGAGCGTATGTCAGTGACCATACTTATTCCAGTGATAATTGCTCTGACCTTTATTTACACTGGCAGTAGTAAGGGTCAGTGTGAGGTATAGAGTTTGATCCGGGTTGGAATTAGGGATGTAATTAGTGTAGCAAACTCATCATGGAGCAACTGTGGTGAGAGTAGGTGTTGAACAACCCCTAGAAATACAAGACCACTTACCAGTATTCTCTTGCGATCTTTAGAGTGCATGTCAACCAAGCTCTCTGCTCTCTTTGTCTCGTTGTGTTTAGCCACCATATCAGCCAGTTTCTGGTCTCTCTGCGACAGTTCTGTCCCGGCCTCCTTTTTCCTGCTCTTCCCTGCTCTTTCTTGAGATTGTTCTATCCTTCTTTTCTCTGCTCTCTCCTAAAACAAGAACATGTCACAACAAACTAGTGTGTTAATAAAAGGACTATTAGTTGTAGTGCTGTAACATCACAGAGATCTATTACAAAGATTACTTTCAAACCAAGATGACAGACAAATTGGAGTGTTGTTCTAATTTCGGAGTGGTGAGTCAACACACAGCTTACTGAGCTGGGAGACATTGCCAGGCATAGTGCCAGGTAGAGGGGCATAAATTGAAACTTAAAAAAAAAAAAAAAAAAAAAAAAAAAAACGGGAAAAAGAAACCGTCAAATTGAAAACGGAATCAGCCATGGGTGGTCGGATACCGGACGGTTAAACGTTTGACTACAGCACTAGTTAGTTGGGATGAAAAGTGTATTTGACAGATAAATTTAAACAAACATTTAATACATTTACAATATAATATGCTTAAGGATATTTCTACTGTACACGGGAAAAGGGACAGCATAAAACACAGAAAGGAAAACATAATGGAGGAAAGAAAAGAACATGGAGGTCTGAATCATAGATATTTCCAGCATCACCTGGTAAAGGTGCTGTGGTCGAGAGGTTTCAACACATGAAGGTCGTAGATTCAAACCTAGCATGACACTCATGTCAAGTGATTGTAGCATGGCAATGATTCCACATTGCTTCTCTCCTTCAAGGGATTATATGGGTCACCTGTGTAAAGTGTGTATAAAGACCACATGTTTGTTTCGCTTGACAATCTTGTCTCATAGAAACTTGTACTAAAGGAACCTGCACATAAAGACCACCTGCCTATAAAAAACACTTTGACTTGTCACTCTTGAGTGGTCCTTTATATACCGTACATGTTTCACTGTATCTGTGTCTGAAAAATTATGTGTATGTAGCTGGAGTGCCCTCCGGGAGTGTGTACACTGGCAACGCTGAACCTGAAGACTGTGAAGATTACTTCAAAGCTTCACTCAAAACTCACATCTTCCTTCAGACATTCAAATGCTAATTTTATTGGAGGAGCTCGCGCCTTTGAATGTTTTTTTTAAACAGATATATGGCGCCATACAAATGCTGTTCATCATCATCATCATCATCATATCTGTGAAGTGCTTAGAGACATCGTTGATAACAATCCAGGATATTACTTTTATCATCTTTATTATCAGTTCAACTATAAATCACCTTTTCTCTCCTAGCTTTATCTGCTGGAGTATCTGTCCATTCCGACCGATCCGTTTCCTCAGGTCTTGCTGTCTTTCGAAAGGTCCTGGATCCAAGACCAAAGTTAGTAGAGTACCCTGGGAGCTCCATCATCCAGGTCTCCCTCTTAGGCTGCTCCGGTCGATCCTGGAATTCAGCCAAAAATACAATTCTCAAGTAAAAAACAGAATTAATTACTTAAATATCATTGTGAGTAAATCCTCTGTATACAACATCAAAACCTAAAAGTGTGCCCACGAACAGAAAAGTATTTTTTACAATGCTGTAATTGATATGAGAAATCAGTGGGTTCAGGTTCAGTTCCTGTTACAGCAACAACAATTATTTTCATGATACAGAAAACTTTCATCAGTTGGGGATAATTATAACATGTAGTTTTAAGCTTCTACCAAGCTTATATTTGTTATGCAAGCTTTCGCCCACTCCTGTGGACTTTCTCAAGCTAAGTGATCAGTCTGAGTCATCTTTTTTTTCATGACAAAGATTTTAACATTTGAAGCAAGTGTGGTATTTGTTTTTAATATAATGCTGATTCATAATAGAGTCTTTTAAAAGTCATTTTTAGTTTGACGGTTCTTATACGCTACAGTGACTTGCTTCCACATTACGAAAGACACAGAGGCAGGTTTTTGTTTAAAACGTATTATTAATGAATGGCTAATGGGGATGAAAAAATTAGCTGCGCACTAAGAGGTCCTTTGACCTTCGCATACTCACAACTACAACAATGAGCCATACAATATCCAAAAAAAAAAAAAAAAAATACAGTTTCCAAAAAAAGGGATAAATGCTGCAAAAGCCAATTACTGGTACATACCTTATTTGCAATTTTTTCCTTCATGGCAGCTGCTCTCTTTTCAAATTCGTCAGCGGTCGATGAAGAGTATAAACCCTCACTACCTGGCTTCAAAGGCATAGGGCCAATCATTTCATCCTCCTCATCCTCATCACTCTCATCATCCTCCGCAAGTTCTACTGGCATCCTATTGCTATGGAGACCAGGAGGAAGTGATGGACCATAGTTTCTGACATTTGAGCTCGCCGACGTTTCAGCATTGTCTATCGGTTGATGTTTTTTATAACTGGGAGGTAGTGCTGGTCCATATGCATCATCATCATCGTCATCATCGTTTACCTCTTTATTCTGCTTTTCCTGAACACCAGCTGCGTCATCCTTTGTGTCTTCTTCATCATTTTCACCAAAATCATCGTCACTGGCATCAACATCGAATGTGTTCCATCTACTGTAGTCAGGGGGAAGCTGTACACCAAACTCTGTCTCATCGTCTTTTTCTTTTGCAACTTCCTTTCCTTTCTTTGGCTGTAGGTGTGGTGGCAGAGCAGGGCCTATTTCATCATTTCCGTCACTGTCTTCATCGCCACTGCCGGCCATAGTTTTTCCAAGAAGGTGTGGAGGCAACGCAGGCCCGACTAAATCACTGTCATCACTGTCATCTTCATCCACTAGTGATTTTCTACTGGAGTGGGCTGTTTGAGAAAAAGGTAGAAAGGAATAAGTAGTAAATTCCTTAGGCCTACTTTCTTTTTGTAAGATCTAGCGCACATCATACATGAATATCTGATACATCTCTACTACGTAACTACTACAGTACTTACTAGTAATCGATGCCCTTCCAAAATACTTCAGAAATTATCATCCTGGCTTTCATTGCCAAACTGAGCTTTTGTCTCAACTTCAAAGTTCAAGACTGTTGTCCACTCATCCACTTTTACTTACTCAGTATCAAACAGGCTTGAACTTAGAAGTTGAAAGTCATTATTTAAGTGTTTAATTTTAGTAGTATAGGAATATTACTATTTTTTCAATGCTTTTTTGTGACTCTTACATCATCCCTCACCAACGTTAAAGTTAAGACTTTGTACACGCCCTAACAAAGGGCTAAAGCCAGGCGCAAGAACCTTCTCTAACAAGTCTAAGAAGTATAATAATAATAATAATATGTCTTGTTTACCCAGGGTAGCCTCATCAGTATTCATACTGTACTCCCTGAGGGCCCTGCAATCATATTATTACCCCGGTCATCGGATTCAGGCTTACCCGCACACAATATATTGACTTTCAGAAATTTTAGACAGGCCTGAGGGAATTGGCATGTCATTGCCGGGACAAAGTCCAAAATGACATTTAAATTCTGTGTGAAATCTGATCAAAGTACAGTCGCTTGTCAGCGGCTAGTCTTGAATCGGTCGACACACTGACACAGTATTTTTAATTCGCGATTGTGAGACAACTTTGAACTTAGACCAACTATAAAATGATTTTTCTCAGACTTCAATATCTATTTCTTGTCAGGAAATTCATCTCTGTTGACTGCAAAATCATGCTAAATAAACTCAGTGAGCCCCCCCCCCCCCCCACTTCCAGGAAAAATCCATCCAAAAACTATTTTTCTTGTGACTCGATCGAAGCCTCCTCTTAATTCGTCCTTTTTACCTGCCTAAAATTTAGTACAGCCACCTAAGTACATGATGTAGTACATCTATCCTATATTGAGGAATAATGTATTTGAATCCTAGATTTTACCTTTACTTAAATTTGACTTTATTTCCTAATGAGTAATGATTGCAGTCTGCTGTAATATAGACTAGAACAAGATCCCATCCTCTTGCAGCGCCCAAAACTCAATCCACCTAGACTGAGACAGGCAGTTCCCATCAAGGCGCAGCTACTGAGTGGTGTATACCCCACCAACTCTCGTAAACACACCATCAACCCAGATAAATCCTCCTGCTGCGCCTGTGGAGAAACTACCGAGACAATCATCCACGCGGTGGGTGAGTGCCCTCTCTACACTACTCTCACTCTCAGAGACAATTTCATAGCTCACTGGCCAAGACGCTGGGAGAGCCATTATTCCAACTTGAAAATGAAGGGTGAATGCTTCACAAAGCTATTGCTACTTGGCTCCTGCTCTCAGTCTCACACCTCTCTTTCCGACTGGATCAACCCCTCACTCTTTCACAATCTCTCTCTCGAGTCTCAGTTTCATACTTGACCTCCAGGTTAAACGTTCCACTACATGATGTATGTGATGCCACTGTAAACCTGCCTATCCTTTTTATATGTGTACTATCAACACCTGCACCAACTGCAGTTCTCCAAAATGGAGGAAGCCAAGCCAAGAAGAAGAAGAAGTACATGTAGCATACGTACATGTATTATCTATCTCTCTCTCTCTCTCTTTACGGCCCCCAAACTCCGGGGTAGCTTTTGTTCGTACCGCCTACCGGTACTTCATGTACCTTGGTCCTTGCGAGTCTTTGACTTTTTTGTGTGAGTCAAGTGAAAAATGATAGATCTAGTAAGCACTAATTAATAATTGTTTAATATTTCGGTCATTCTAGAGTAGATACTAATTACCTGGCGGCATGGCCGGACCATAAGAAGCCATATTTATGGATATTTCAGTCGAATTCTCCCAGTCCCAACGAAACTCAGTTTCACTTGCTTATTGAGGCTATTGAGCGCATGCGCTAAACACAAATAATGAATATTCATTATTATGTATTGCGTAAGTTCGCTTTCCTTGTTGTGTTCTGCTGCGATATGATGCGAGGGACCATCCTTACCCTCTCTCAAGGGCGACACTGCACTGCACTGCTAACGAAGTTTTTGGTAAGAATGTACCTATTAAGCGAACATTGTATTCTAAATAGGTGACATGAACTCAACATATTTTAAATTAGTTTGTGATGTGAAAGTAGCTTAATGATCATACATTAATTATGCTGAAATAGATCTAGATTCTAGATCTCGCAAATCTTGAAGAGAAGCCCCATGGCCATGGCCATGTGTATGGTTATTCGTGTGTGTGTGTTGACCATGTTGACATGGTTGAGAGTGAGATCGACGATAATGAAAGAGTCCATCCCAATGTCGCAAATGTCACAGATTATTATATTAGAATGTGATCCATGATTCGTCATCTTCTGCAAATGTGTATTCAGATCAACCAAATGATAGCACAATTTTGAATGACAGATTGGGAAAATAAAAATAACAAATAATGACGGGTTAATGACAAAGTCAAAGAATTTCAGAAATGTTGCAGTCTCATGATTGGGAAACAAACAAAAATAATAAAAGTTATAAAACAATATATGTTGTTCAAGTTATGGAATGTTTCCTCAACAGATAAATGATAACCTTTTCTGTCCAAGGACTTAAGCTTGGACACCATTGTCAGTGTTGGAAAGTGGTGTTTTTATCCAGGTAATAAGTTCTTTTTATCGATCACGCCTAAGAATTTCTGAATTTTCTCAAATGATATTTTATGCAATAATGTTGATGATAAGTCCCTTCCCTCCCTCCCCTCCCTCCCTCCCCCTCCCTCCTCCCTCCCCCTCCCTCCTCCCTCCCCCTCCCTCCTCCCTCCCCCTCCCTCCTCCCTCCTCCCTCCCCCTCCCCCTCCCCCTCCCTCCTCCCTCCCCCTCCCCCCTCCTTTGCCTTCCCTCCCCTCCCTCCCCCTCCGCCCCCCTCTTCCCCTCCCTCCCCTCCCTTCCCCTCCCTTCCCTCACCCCCTCTATCCGTTAAGGCCCTTATAACTCGATGCTGAGTTTCCCGTCGCCTGCCGGCGTTTGCGATAAAAAATCTGAAAATATTTTCTTTTTCTTCTTGTTGTTGTTTTTTTTTTTTTTTTTTTATGAAAATTATTTTGTAATTGTTACAAATAGACTTATTTTGGAACATTCCATAAAACATTGTTTTTATCCCATTTTCAGTATTACAAGAAGTAGTGCTTTTTATAAACAACATTGTAATTTTTTTCAGATAACTTTTTAACAATAAATAAAATCACAAAACATTCTGACATGTGAATGTTAATTGTAAATGATACAAAAATGATTAATAGTCAACATAATGTTGAATGCAATTTCGAACTATGGTAGAAAAAAGAGAAGAAAATATATATATATTTTTTTTAAACCCTTCTTTCCTACTACTAGGTATCACAGAAGAGCTGCATTGAGTGGGGACACGCAGAGCTCAACCACGCAAATTCTCTCTTTATCAAGGAAGATTTTCATATCATGGAAAAAAGAAATATTATAAAATTATATGTCTCTCGAAAGCTCAGGATTCTGTCTTTCATGTCGTGTCATTTTCATCAAAATCCATCAATTACTTACGACACAGTTGCTTGTGATTTACCCTCTAATTTGTACCGTGTCACTTCGTTTGTCACCATTTTTATTTGATCGCCGATTTGCATCGCTAGTTTTAGCTCAATGCGCTTAAACGCCATTTGTCTTTGAGTTTTAAAAATACACTGGTTGGAAAGAGTACATCTTAAGCTTTATTTTCATATAAAAATTGATGGGGGTATGTTTCAAAAAGATCGTGAAAAATCAGAGTGAAAAGTTTGAAACAATTTTTCTATATCAGAAAAACATACTTTTAATTCGATTTTGATAAGAGAAGAAAGAGAATTTACTGGAGAATACGATCATGTAAATCTTAAGAATGACCGCAAGATGGTGCTTGAGCGCAAATCCGATGAATACAGTACCCTGACACTATGAACATGACGGACAAAGAAAGCTGACAAAATATACAGTTCCTCAGGTAGACAAAGGAACATCCCTTCACTGCTATTATGTAAAAATGTGTAGAACAGGTGAATATATATGTGACACCAGTTCTACACATTTTTACACAATGAAGTGAAGGGAAGTTCCTTTGTCTACCTGGACTTCTTGAAGAGTTTAGAGCCATTTTCAAATGCCATTTAAAATTAATTTAAATGGATTTGATGGTCCAAACTTACAAAAATAATTAATCTACATATATACCCCAGATATGCTGAAATTCAGCCCCTCTTGATAGACACTCTTAAATCTAGCCATGTTTCAAAACCCATGAAAACTTGTTCCGGCGACGCAAAAATAGCCATTTGTCACACGCATCAAAATGGGCTTCATATAATTATTTGAAAAATTCCACAAAAAAAAATATTTGTCAAAAGAACCTGAAAAAAAAATAGGCATGTAGAAATCCATACAGAGAACAGATTTCTTGAAAAGAAAGGTGATTCATCAATTAATTACAAAATTATATCACCTTGAAAATGGCTAATTGTCAGTTATAGCCTAATTACGCAAAATTTGACCATTTCGTCTCTTATGTAAGTGGCCGTATTTTCAAAAGTACTTATTCAAATTTGACAAATGAGGTATCAAAATTCTTCTTTTCATGTGTTCAAACAGGAAATGGGCAGGGGAAGTGAAATTTAGAAACTTTCAAAAGTTAGCTGTGATACCTACTACTACTACTACTGCTGCTCTGCTATAATTATTATCATTATTAGAACTTTACAATGCTCAAGAATCGTTGAACATTACTTTATTTTTACATCACTTGAGTCAATGAAATCTTTTATCCAACAGATTCATTTCATCACGCTCATATTCTTCCATAATGGGAAAGGACGGCCAAACAGCCAAGAGGTCAAGTGAAGGTCAAGACAATGGAGAAACAAGTGCTGCCAAAAAGGTGACTAAATTATTAACGGGCGATGGGTCAGTTTCCATGTGCAGAAGGCTCAGACACACCAGACTTAGAGAACTACTATTAATGGATGTACAAGTCTCGCACAGAGCAAACCAGTAGTCCCATCAAGAAATACCCCCTAGTCTCTTAGAGTCTTTGGGTGAGGGAAATGTAAGATCATTATGTTACCAAATTAGAGGGATTGGTGGAAAATGCGGAGCAATTCAAAAGGCCTGTTGGTCATAAACTTACCGATTGGTAAATTGTTTGGTCCATGATTGATGTTTGGAACTTGGTTAATGTAATACATTACCATGAATCAGTTGTCAACGGACCATGTGTCGTACAACCATACCTGTCAATATTTAAAAAAAAAGAAATCTCATTCATTAAAGATGACCTATGTTTCTAGCAAGTGATCACATAAAGAGCAATAATTCTTATTATCACTGTTTGTCTCCCTCTACAGGTGAAGAAAGAAGAGGATGGCGCTGAGGCTCTAGATCTCCAGACCAAGGTGGCAAGCCTCCGAAATGCCGCTGGAAGCTCCATCCTCAACTTCAAGTTTAACAAGAAGCGTGTGAAGATCCTCTCTGACACAATGGACATTGCAGAAGACAACAAAGGCATTGTCTACTGGATGAGCAGAGACCAGAGAGTCCAAGGTAGGGCATTGCTTGGTAGTGGCTCTTTGAGGGGGGGGGGGGGGGCTGTCTTCTTCAAGCCCTACCCCCTATTCTCGCAAGGCACATGTAGAAGATATATACAAGCACCCCAAGGTCCACTCCAACAAT
This sequence comes from Strongylocentrotus droebachiensis, assembly GCA_035222895.1. NCBI lineage: Eukaryota > Metazoa > Echinodermata > Echinoidea > Camarodonta > Strongylocentrotidae > Strongylocentrotus > Strongylocentrotus droebachiensis. The sequence goes on along the minus strand of JAVYIG010017731.1, from coordinate 14,274 downwards.
TATTCTAGGTTTTTCTTTGATCTGAGCATGCTGATATACGTGAAAATGATCATTTCCAAAACATTGAGCTGACTGCTGTATACTCTGCTGTCAATTACACTCCACAGTAACTGAATTTCTAATTTCAACGCTCTACCTTTATCTTACCCTAGTCCTCAAACTAACATAAACCCAACCGAATCCATTGCCGTAACCTTACATCTTTAATTTTAAAAAGCCCATAACAATTATCACTTGAGCATACTCATGTTGGAGTACTGTTCTGGCACTATGCTCCAGTGTCAATTGCCATATTTCATCAAGTCATAAGCGTTGTTTGTGCTTGGGTTTGATTTAGGGTTAGAGTTATGATTAGGTATAGTGTTAGGTCAGTCCAGGGTTGTAGTTAGGAATTTGGTTAGTGTAGAAAAAAATTACTGTAGAGCAATTGGCACAGGAGCAAGTGTTACACAAACCTTGGAGCTAACTGTATTGTTGGAGATTGAAGTCATCGTATAGACTGTGCTTATGGTGGAGGAGGGGGAAGGGGTTAATGACCTCGGGTATTTTCTCATATGGTCCTTATTCTACACATGGTAGGTGGGGGTATTTTGTAAAAATGTGAGGAAGGGGGCCTTCTACTGAGGGTATTCGGTTTAGATTGAAAGTATTCCCCTCTTTATCATCTCTTGCAGATAACTGGGCTCTCTTGTTTGCACAACGCCTGGCCTTGAAACAGGAGGTCCCTCTTCATGTCTGCTTCTGTCTCGTTCCTAAGTTCCTTGAAGGCACCATCAGACATTTCAACTTTGTCCTCGAAGGACTCAAAGAAGTCTCTCAGGTAAGTTCCATTTTTTTTCCAGGATTTTCTTGAGCTGTCATTTGCTCCAGCAATATTTGCTCTAGGCTAGTTATGTGTATGTTCATACAACAGCTGGATTCTTTAAAAAAAAACGGTTTCTTAAAAAAGAGGACATTCAGATATTCATGCATTTAATTGTAACACAGATTAATTATTTGAGTCAAGTCAATAAATGAAGATTTTGTTTTTTTTGTTAAGGGTTTTGTAGTGACCTGTTGCTTTTAATATGGCCGATAAGCTACTTCATGATTTCTGCTCCATTAATTATCAAATTGCAGGAACTGCACCTTTTGGACATCTCATTCCATCTATTGATTGGGTATGCCAAGGATGTCCTACCAGGGTTCATCAAGGATCATGGGTTGGGAGCAGTGGTGACAGACTTCTCTCCCCTCAGGACATCCAGCCAATGGGTCAAAGATGTCAAGGAAGAGCTTCCAAAGAATATACCATTTTGTCAGGTAAAATATAATGATGGAGAAGATGATGATGATGATTTTGATGGTGATGATGGAGGCGATGATGATGGTGATGATGATGATGGTGATGATGGTGGTGGTGGTGATGATGATGATGATGATGATGATGATGATGGTGATGATGATGGTGATGGTGATGACGATGGTGGTGGTGATGATGATGATGATGATGATGGAGATGATGATGATGATGATGATGATGATGATGGTGGTGGTGGTGTTGATGATGATGATGATGATGGTGATGATGATGGTGGTGGTGGTGGTGGTGGTGGTGGTGATGGTGATGATGATGATGATGATTTTTATGGTGATGATGATGATGGTGGTGGTGATGGTGATGGTGAGGATGATTATTAGGCTTGACTCGGTACGGTCGATCACACCGGGACCCGACCGTTGCCGTCGGGTCCCGGTTCCGTTTTTGAGAACCGACGCTCCGAATTAAAAAAAAGAAAAAAGAAATATATAAGAAATCATCAAATCACACCACAAACATTCATCCACCTTAAAACTATTTAGTATTGGATTTTTACCAACTTGTATTTTATATTCGAGCTCATCCAGAATAGATTAGAACTGCCGATAATCCCGATATAAATACCTAATAAATATGGGTTGCACTGAAGTTTGCTGTTCGCTGCATTGGGTGTTTATTGTTGCCAGCGCAACTAGGAAGCAAGCTCTTGTTCTCGGCGCATGCCAGCTGCCACGTGCACGCAGCTTCGCCGATCTGAGCTAGCTATAGCGGGCCGCGAACAAGGGCAAGATAAAGTTTGTAAATAATGTGTGAAAGAAAGAGCGAGAAAGAGAGGGGCGGAAAAGAATATAGAGGGACGGGAGAGGGAATAAGAGGGCGGAAGAAATATGAAAGTATGAAACCAGAGCATGCAGACGGGGAACAGAAGGAAAGAGAAGGAAGGGAGAGATTATGATTGACTATCGTAGCACTATATGATGAGTTGATTGCTGTAGCTGGCAAATTAAAATTGCCTTTTTCTTTATAAATTATGTCGAATTGACTTAATTTAGTTTTGAAAGGCTGAAACAACTATATTCTACCTTATTCGCACACCTTTCTTATGTAATTAATTGTCTAACATGTCTTTCCAAATGTGATGCGGTCGTAAAAGTCAAAGACACCAACTAATGCAGTGCCTTTAGCTTTATTTGATTAAGTGGGGATTAGCGGGGACACGGACAGATAATCCCTCAACATAGCCTTTACAAAAGATTTGAGAAGCTGGCTTAATTTCCACCAGGCAAAGCCGACGATGAGCGACTTCATTAAAGCACCGCCGACACCGATGAGGAGGGAAACGATCACAGACAAGATTGTCGAACTAACAGCTCGTGAAAGTTTGCCAATAAGTCTGGTAGAAGCGGGCGCCTTCAAGGCATTGCTGAAATGCCTTGTGCCAGGCTACGTGACACAGACAAGGAAGACCGTTTCCAGTAGGATAAGATTATTGTACGAACACAAGAAGGAGGAGATACGGGAGTCCCTCGTCAGCGTCCAGCACGTTTCGTATACCACAGACTGTTGGACGAGTATTGGTACTCGCGATTACATGACGGTGATGGCGCACAAGATCGACGAGGATTGGTGTAGGGCAAACTTTGTGCTCGAAACCAAATCAGTGGTGGGAGTTGGAGAGGAGGCAGACCAACCGCAGCGCCACACCACCGAAGCGCTCCAAAACCAGTTAGAGTGATGATGATGATGATGATGAGGATGATGATGATAGTGATGATGATGGTGGTGGTGGTGGCGGTGGTGATGATGACATAAATCATTTCCAACGTACATATCCTGTCAGGTGATTTATTATCTAAAATTTCTTCTGTAACCAAGCCAATTGTTGATAAGATGGCAGCCGATACTTATTTCTTAGAATTGTATGTCCCATGTAATTTATTTTCCATGTAACTCAGCTTTTTAGCTGCAGTGAGGAGCTTTGATTAATCATTTAAATAATCAAATTGTGAAAATCCTTTCATTTAATTACCTTTGATCCATGCCTGTAGGTTGATGCACACAACGTAGTTCCATGCTGGGAGGCATCCAATAAGCTGGAGTATGGTGCCCGAACTATACGTCCAAAGATTACCAAACAGTTGAGCACCTACCTCACCGAGTTCCCTCCGGTCATCTGCCATCCTGAGAAGGCTAAGACAAAAGGAGAGGTGAGTATTCTTTTATATGACACGTCATCTGGTGACAGTTGCTCCATGGTCAATTTTCAGACTTCTTCTTTGACTGAGTTCCTAGTTAATTTCAACTTTTGCGACACACTAAACTTGAACCCTAGCCCTAAACCAAACCTAACGTAAAACCTAGGCGCAGCTTTTACCCTAACTTTCAATGAAATAAAGCCTAGAGCAAATGTCTGATCACTGAAAATTGTAGCTAATTGAGTTGTGGTACTTTCCTGATGATAAAAAGAGGATGTGTGGTATTTTGGGTTAAAGATCAAACAACATGATGTAATTTTACTGATTTTAGAGAAAACATTAGCCTTTTGTTGTGAAGATATTAGGCAATGATTGTGAGAAGTATTATTTTTCGTTAGATGTTGTGTCGTTCCCCCCACCCCATCCCTTGGTTGTTACAAGAAATCGTTGCCCCTGGTGATAATGAAATGATATGAAACCATGCTATGTCGTAAACCTGTACTGCTAGTGGTAAGTATAAAGTGAGATGATGATCCTGTGTGGAGCCATAGAAATGCATGTTAATAATAATAATAGGCATTTCTATAGCGCCGTCTATCTAGATAATTCTATTCCGATTCGCATTTATTATTACCCCGGCTTTAGCCTAGCTGTCGTTAATATAACGCTCCAGCATTTCAAGGAATTAATTCCTGCCAGGTACCTATTTACATCACCTGGGTTGAGTGTGGCAAATGTAGATCAATGTCTTGCCAAAGGACATTAGTGCCGCGGCGGGACTCGAACTGCGGACCTTGTGATCGACAGTCCGGCGACGTATCCACTCGACCACGACACCTCTATTATCTTTGATACTCTCACAGTCTTCACCCTGTCTAACTTTATTTAATTGTTCTTTTTAAATCAAAAATTGCATACTCTTTTACAGCCCATAGACTGGGAGGAGGCCTATGCTAGCCTAGAAGTAGACCAGACCGTCAAACCCGTAGACTGGGCCAAACCCGGGACCTCGGAGGGTATGAAGATGCTGGATTCGTTCGTCAAGGAGAGGTTGAGGTACTTCAGCAGTGCTAGGAATGACCCAACCAAGACTGTCTGCAGTAACCTCTCACCATGGATCCACTTCGGTAAGCTTCGCCAAGCCTCCCTGTCTGTCTAAGCCCACCTCCTACTTATTTACATTTTTATTGCTTTTTCAAGTCTCCACAACCCCCTTTCCCCCTCAAGGCCCCTCAACCCAGCGGTGGCAAGAAGAGGAACAGGAATAGCCACAACCCCCCTTCCCCCTCCCTTAAAAAAAAGGGAGTGAAGAATTAAAGTATTGAATGAGGTGTTTGAAGGGAGTACCGGTAGTAATACAGTCAAACCTGTCTACAGTGACCGCCCAAGGGAAACACAAAAAGTGGTCCTTTGTAGACAGGTTGTCTTTGTAGACAGATTCCTTCAGTAAATGTTTCAATGAGAAACCATTTTCAAGGGAAACAAAAATTGTGCTTGTTGTAGACAGGTGGTCACTAAAGCAGGTTTGACTGTACCACTTTGTGCCCTGAATGCCGTAATCTATATTTGCCACACTCTACCCGGGTGAATAAGCGGGTACCAGGTTGATAGTCTGAATGTTTGAGCATCCTATCAGCAGAGATGCCAACCGTTATGGTTTCACCGTATTTGTTACGGTTTTAATGCTCTTGTTACGGCGTTACAGTAAACAATCAAAGGTTACGGGGAAACGATAAATAAAAGTACATTATAGCAAATGTTGCCTTATCACATAGCCTCCGTACACAGGGCTGCATGTCGCACGCATTTACTCATAAGTTCACTGAATTTGACTACACTGGATAGGCACTTTCGCGCACATGGTCCTTCGGCCGCCATCTTGTTTAATTCCGAAACAACACGGCCTCCGTTATTACTGTTTTGATACTAGTATGCTACATGCGGTCGTGCATTTTGGGGGGGAGCATGTTGGTAGATTATTGTGCGCGCGGCGCCCGCCATACCCATTCAAAGTATAGTAGCTAAGACTTCGGTAATTCAGCGGACGCATTGCAAGTGCGGTATACGGTGTGTTGTTGTTCATGAACGCCGGGCCTAGCAGCCTGGGCTGGTGTGTCTGTGGTACTGGTGATCGTGAGTGTACGTGTGTAGGATACGAGTTCTGCCATTTGACTGTGGATTTGAATTTACCATTCGACGCTTGAACGAGGTGTTTTCTTCCTGAATATTATCATGGATTCACTCAAAAGAGCGAGTACCCAAGGAGGAGATCCTTTGACTGGAAACAGATTTTTAAAAACGTTTTATGCACATCTTTATTTTGGACTTAAAAATGGTAGGTTTGAAATACAGTAAGAGTGATTGGGTGTTTGTGTACGTTTTGCGCGAAAATTATACTGTGGTGTCTTGCCTTCCGGAAAGACCTCCATTTGTTACGGAAAAATGATGGTAAATGTTACTGACAGCCATCCTATAGGGTTGGCATTTCTGTATCAGGATAGCTCAGCTAAAACTGTGGTAATGAAGGTCCTGGGAAATGGCATTTAATAAATCTAACTATTCATTATCATCATCCTTGTTACCAATTTGTTACCAAATTTATATCTCTCTGTACTTCATTTGTTGATAACAATTAAAGATGAAGTTGAGTTCTGGTCATGCGATTTCATTGTGAAAGAAACAGTGTGGAATCGACAAGAAAAGGTTGATCATCTAGTATATAAGTATTTGTGTGTATTGCAAGGTTTTGGAATCATCAAAATGATAAGAAATTTGGCAAAGTCTTGGTAAAGTTAAAAACACTGTACACAGAAAGATGTATATGGGACTACACAAATTGTGTCGGGGGGCTACTAACCTTGATTTCCTTATCTTTCTATGCTCATTACTCAGCCAGTATACATTTTCTACCAAAATTGTATAGCAAATGACATTTATTTGTAATCTTAAATATTCAGTGTAAGTTTCGTTTGATTCTGTGAGAATTTATTTTCTTTTTTCACCAGAAGTCAAGTTTATCTTTAATTATATAATTCATTTTGTATCACTGTTATTATCATCATTCTCTCTTTATATAGGTCAGTTGTCAAGCCAGCGTGCTGCCCTCATTGTCCGACTCTATAGAAGTCGCTTCAGTGAATCTGTTGCAGCCTTCATAGAAGAGTCCATCATCAGACGAGAATTGTCAGATAATTTCTGTTTCTACAATGAAAATTATGACTCTATTGAAGGCAAGTGATTTGAAAGGGTGACAGTTTTTCTTGGGTTTATTTTGTAAAAGATATAGAGCACAGATTGGAGTTGAATTTGGGTTATAGCTTAAAATGAGTAGGATTAGAGTTAGGGTTATTATATGATAAGGTCCATGTTTAAAGATAAAGACCAGTTATGGTCATGCGATTGCATTGTGAAAGAAACATTGTGGAATCGATCAGAAAAGTTTGATCATCTAGAATTGGTGTGTACTGCAAGGTTCTGGAGTCATCAAAATGATAAGAAATTTGGCCCAGTCTTGGAAAAGTTACAAGCACTGTACAAAGAAAGATGTATATGGGACTATGCGACACGTGCACGATATCTATCAGGTCCAAATAGATAAAATAATTTACCAAATATATCAATTAGTAGGCGGTTTCTCTGCAAAATTTGTATCAATCACGTATTAGTCAAAACATATTCTTTCACATGATTGGTAATAAGAGCTTCCATTTCATATTTTTGAGAGGGGGGCGTTTCCAAAACTGGTCTTTGCCTTTAAAGTTAAGAATGGAGTGAATGTACGTAATTGACTGCAGAGTAATTATGGTAGGTGTATGTGTGGTTTAACCAGAAGCCATGTTCACCCCATCCCGGCCCACTTGTCGCTCAGACCTCAAAACCAGAGATTCCTCACTAAAAACAAAACTGAAATTATAGAGAATGTTATTCTACCTGGATGTTCTCAAGTTTGTAAGTTGAATAAAAAGTAGCCAAATTTTTATTTTGAAACAATTCTTTGAACACATTTGTGATAAGCTTTAACCTTTACTGTACTGGGCTATTTTGAGCACCCTCTGACTGGGGGGGGGGGGGGGGGGCCTGGGAGGCCCCCCCCCCCCCTATGATCTCGGCCGTCGATTGTCCGATGAACACAAAAATTTGCATGTTTGTAGATATTTACGTAAGGAACCAGATGGTATAATTAGGTTTTTCCGAATATGCAAATTTTTGTTGTCAGCCTAATTAATTATGCAAAATGCGCTAACTTTATGCATTTTACAGAAAACGTGTCAAACTCCACTTTATGAATGTTGAAACTCATTATTCATATGAAACTTCTTTTCTATCACAAAAAAGTTATTTGAATGTAATTAATAATGATAATTTATGCAAATTTTGATGCAATTTTTATTTTTATATTTTTTTTTTTGATGACATGCGCATACTAATTGTTATGTAACGCCTTACATGTATATCCGATTTCGACGAAAATGGTATCAAAATGTGCGTAAGACTTGAGGGAAAAAAGTCATGAAACGACAATTCAAAATTCCAAGCGGTTGCGGCGCAATCTTCGAAAATGTCGAGGGGGGGGGGGGGGCCTCCCAGGCCCCCCCCCCCCAGTACAGTAAGGGTTAAAGCCCCACTGTCCTACCTGTAGCTACTTGCTCCCTCTATATAGAAAACTTCCCCAATCGGTGCTTGTTGGTCCCCCATGATCCTCTTTTTCTTATGTTAGTTGAGAGCTGAGTTAATGAGATAACCACCTGTCCAGTGACCTCGCTGTGTGGTCTAATCCCTTCATGCCCAGTAGTATTGACGGTCTTTAAGGAGTACAGTGTATTGGTAAAGAATCTCCTTTCAAGTTTCTAAAATATTAACTATATCTAATGTGCAAATTGATTTTAAAACTTTCCTGGATCTATTAGCCTTGAACTGAATAAATTGAACTAACAACCTGCATTACAAAAACGTGGCTCCTCCTATGTCTTATGAAATCTTCCTATGAAAGAAAATTATTTGATGGGATAATGATTGTTGCCAATTTCAGGAACCAATGACTGGGCCAAGAAGACGTTAAAGGACCATGCAAAGGACCAGAGAGAGTATGTATATAGCAGAGAGACACTGGAGAGAGCTAGGACACATGATCAACTCTGGAACAGTGCACAGGTAATTCTTTTACTTCAATTTTTTCCTAATGTTATGAACCAGAGCGCTATAACACTGAGTTCCCATAGGACATCTATTTATTCAGATGGTCATATCTCAGCCAATACTTAATATATTCAATTGGTTTTCGACATTTGGACATTGATTTTTATGCTCTTTCGGAAAATTAAGAAAAAATGAAGAAATTCTCAAAATAGATTTTTAATGACGTCACACTTCACCACTCTATAAAGGGTTAACACAAAAAAGCAATGTCATATGAGTAAAACGCCCTCTATAGTTGAGTTGGTGCTATGTAGATTATAAGGCTGTCAGCAATCATTGTATTACGTCTTTCATGTTGTGACTTTCGCATTTCGCCCTCTGTATGACCTCTGTTGCATTTACATTTCATTCGCAGAGCTTTATAATATGTGCTCTTTTTATAGAGTGTAATGCAAACTAGAGATACTGCATGATGGATGCCCTCTGCCTTGATAGATGGTTGTATGTTTGTTTGTATGCTTGTTTCTCTTTTCATGGTTTTATTCAAGAACTGCATTTGTGCCCGTGCTTTGGTAATATACAAGAAATAAGCGATGAACGGTTGGAGCACGTCACTGTGTGCGATGATTACAGAGGATTTATATGGGGGGGGGGGGTAATTTTATAGATATATACATGTATCTTGATATTACATATTTAGATCAACTGATTTGTTGATGTATAGAATCATACCTGTCTAGAGAAGTGAGTTTCCATTTCCCCGACTCGGGACCTTTAGTACTATGAAGAAATAATTCAATGTTATATTATCTTTCTAATTTTGATTTATCTTTTACCATCTACACATGCTGTTACTCTGATGTTGCATACATCTTCCGGAGGTAGCCTAAACAATGTCAAGTTTCAAAATTTAATTGGTTATGACCCAAGTGTACTCTTATGGTATTTTTAGCACAAAAGATATTTAGTACCAGGTATATTTTAGTACCAATGATGTTTTTTTAAGGTCAAAAGTTATTTTAGTACCAGGGGGGTCTTTCATAAAGCTGTTCGTAAAGTTACGTATGACTTTACGAACGACTTGAATATGAAAAGCCAAATGGGATGCTCAATCATTTTTAACTGCATCAACTAAAGTTGAACTGTGCAGATGTAGATTAACATTCTTATCATAACAATCATTTTTAATGCAAAGTATATTTTTTGCCATAATTTAATTGAGGTTATTGGAAATATAGTCACACTTTGTTTAAACATCAGGAAAAACTTTGGGCATCCTCTCTGGCACTTCGTATACAAGTCGTTCGTAAAGTCATACGTAAATTTACGAACAGCTTTATGAAACACCCCCCAGGTATATTTTAGTACCAATGACGTTATTTTTAGCTCAAAAGATATTTTAGTACCATGTATATTTTAGTACTAATGACAGTATTTTTATCTCAAAATTTATTTTAGTATATATACCGGATATATTTTAGTACCAATGATGTTATAGTTTCAAAGATGTTCTGAGCATTGAGCTATTTTTAGAAATTCACACTTCATCATTTGAGGGATATTGTTTGCCAGGCACTTGTCTGCTCTTGAGTAACATCTGTGTGACTATGTGAATAACCAATAAGCTTCTTCTGAAATTGTTGTGGAACCTGAAAATTGACTTAACATTGGACCCTTACAGACATGTCTTGGATTTAGGGTAATTTAGGGAAGATGAGAAGTGATCTTGATGGTCATACATGTATATTCCTAATTCTTATACATTAGAATTGAAAAGTTTTTTTTTTTAAACAAATTTTCTGCCTTGATATGTCCATATGTCCCCAATATTTTCCTTTTCCTTTTCTATGATTTTCTTCCTGCTTATAATCTTATTTTTTTGTTGTTGTTGTCTTTCTTTATTTTGTTCTGTTTCTTCTTCTGTTTCTTCTTCTACTTGTTCATCTTCTTCTTCTTATTATTTTTATTATCATTATCATTCTTCTCCTCCTCCTCCTCCTCCTTTTCTCGCCCTCTATTCGTTTATTAGGCGGCTATTATTCATTCCGCTTATTTTAGTTAGAGTATTTCATTAAGATGCAGTATTGAACATTGATCAGAATTTTAGTCTGAAGCTAGCTGTGATATTTCATTTACCAATATCTTAATATTACCTTTAATCTCGGTTTACATGTAGATCAGCATAATGACAGATGAATTATGAAGAGGCTGCCAAGTTCAACATTTATCAGACTAGGAAATTTAATCAATTACAATATTTAAAGCTGTTCTATTTTAGTCCATGTGCCTATGAAAGGAAAATTCCCCCCCCCCCCCACCATGCATATCTGCTATGATTATATGCATAGCCCCCTCTTGTGTCCTGAAGCAGCCAGCTTCACATGGGACTTAGTCAGGTAGGACTGAGTCAGAATGAGAGAGACGGAGAGGGGAAGAGGTTAAAGTGATAACTACGGTGAAATGATTTTAATATTCCAAAGTGAATGCTAGCTTAAAGGAATTGGAATGTCTTGAAGTCAGCCATTTTACAGGAAGGCTAGAGAATAACTTGAAGTGTTAATTGGGAATGGAATAGTTATTGCCACTGTTCAACTTTCATTTACTTTTGAGGGGGAGGGGGAGGGAGGGGAAGGAGATAAGAGAGAGGTGTAAATTAGCACCTTCTATGCCTGAGTAGTCTACTCAATTTAGGTTGGAATCGGGAATTGCAGTGAGAAAAAGTATTCAGGGATTGATATTGAAATAACTTTAGCTATTTTGTGCCTTTAGGGGTCTTCTTAGAAGTTGCTTCACAATTCCATAGTACTAACATAGAAAGCAATGTGAATAATTTGTACTGTTTGCTAACTTATAGACATGCATATTTATTATCCAAACTTTTTTTCCTTGCATTTTCCTCTGATGATGACAAGACGAAATGCTTCATTAGGTGTACTTTGTATTATATGTTGTATTTATTAAAAACTATTTTGCTATGTGTTTTTTTTTAGTGCCAATCACCTCTCTTTTTTTTTGGGGGGGGGGGGAGAGAGGGGTTATTGTCTTCTTCAAGTTAGAAATCCCCAAATTTGTTCAGACTAGTTGCCAGATGGTGGAAATGGTAGTCCTTGGGCAAGTGCTCATTTACTTTAACACTACACACAGTGAAGGATTATGAGTCAAGTTGCGCATTGTCCACTGTAGAATATAGCAGGGGTAGTTCTTGGCACTGCCTGTCTGTTCCACGCTGACTGGCGATACCCAGGCACGCGAGGGTTTATTAGCTGCACGTGGCGCTACCTCAGCCATGGCAGGCAGCTGCATGTGACCTGACTCCGTGTATCCCATAATTCCTCTGGAACAGTGAACAGGATGTCGCCGATATGAAGTGGTAGCATGGTCTGGGTATAATCTTAATGGAGGCTGATTTGAGCTAGGGAGGGGTTGGTTTTTGTGTGGGGTAGGGAGGGGTATTGGTGGCAGGAGGGGGTGGGTATGATCTTAATGGAGGCTGATTTGAGGGAGGGGTTGGTTTTTGTGTGGGGTTGGGAGGGGTATTGTTGGGAGGGGTATTGGTGGCAGGAGGGGTGGGTATAATCTTAATGGAGGCTTATTTGAGGGAGGGGTTCGTTTTTGTGTGGGGTAGGGAGGGGTATTGGTGGCAGGAGGGGTGGGTATAATCTTAATGGAGGCTGATTTGAGGGAGGAGTGGGTTTTTGTGTGGGGTAGGGAGGGGTATTGGTGGCAGGAGGGGGTGGGTATAATCTTAATGGAGGCTGATTTGAGGGAGGGGTGGGTTTTTGTGTGGGGTAGGGAGGGGTATTGGTGGCAGGAGGGGGGTGGGTATGATCTTAATGGTGGCTGATTTGAGGGAGGGAGGGGTTAGTTTTTGTGTGGGGTAGGGAGGGGTTTAGTGGCAGGAGGGGGTGGGTATAATCTTAATGGAGGCTGATTTGAGGGAGGAGTGGGTTTTTGTGTGGGGTAGGGAGGGGTATTGGTGGCAGGAGGGGGTGGGTATAATCTTAATGGAGGCTGATTTGAGGGAGGGGTGGGTTTTTGTGTGGGGTAGGGAGGGGTATTGGTGGCAGGAGGGGGTGGGTATGATCTTAATGGTGGCTGATTTGAGGGAGGGAGGGGTTAGTTTTTGTGTGGGGTAGGGAGGGGTTTAGTGGCAGGAGGGGGGTGGGGTAAGTAAGTGTGGACAAATAAAGCAAAAGAAATAAGATATACAAAGTTGTAAGATTAAGGGGGTACAGAGTGAGGGTTCTCAAGATTGGTCAAGGGGGGGGGGGGGGGGGTTGGATAGGTCAAGATAAATAACCAGCATAGAGAATGGTATTATAGGACATAGATTTTCCTTGATGGCATTGACTGAGAAGCGCACTCATATTCTCATTAATAGGTGAATAATTTACAAAATAGAAGGATGTTTTATGAAAGTGAGAATAAGGGGGAGCTCGGGCTTGGAGGAAGAGAATGAGAAGCCATGGGTTGTACTGCGTTACTGGTGGGTAGGGGTAACATGCTGGACAGATGCTTGAATGCCCTATGACATACTTCAGCCAGTAGGGTGGAGAAAGGGGGGCAAGAGGGGGGCGAGAAGGGGGCAGGAATAGTGCTCCTAAGGGATCACCTTGGATTACTCACCACGCTGTTAAGTTCGTCCCTTCCGGTGAACTGCTTGGTCAAACTAGAGTGTAATAGGGATGTCCTCTTTTGCACATTTGTCCTCTTTCTTTAAGGATCATTTCATTCTTCCTGTCTGCTGTCCTCCTTGCTAAAGGAAGTGCCGTTGATTTCACATATAACACAGTACCCTTCAAGTTATTACAATGAAACCTGATTCAAACACAGCTAAAGAGTGCTAGGAGTAGTATGTAGTCTTTATAAGCAGGTGATGTTTATGCACAGGTTACTTTAATAATAATAGTAATATAATGAACTTATATTGCGTCATCTATCTTGTATTCCAAGGCGCATTAAGAAAGAAAGTAAGGATGAAGTACCCCCAAAACGACTACAGGATAGTACAAAATGTGTTTATAATTAAATTCACGTACTGTATGCTTTTAAAAACAGGACTGTCTTCAGAGAATCAAAAGTTTCTAAGGAATGTGATGAGCTAGGGAGTGTTTCACAAAGACTAAGATCGACTTTAAGTTGGACTTCACTATGGCGGGCCATTCATGCCACTGTTCGCTCTCACCATTTAATGGTATTGGTCTCTCAAGGGACGTAAAAAAAACGGTACATAATCTACAGAATTTACATTTTTTTATAATTCATCATTGAAGGAAAAAAAAAAAAAAAAAATAATGTCAATTTATAAAGCGCACATATCCATTCTAAAAGACTGCTCAAGGCGCTCTTGTACAACATCAAAATAATTATACAATATTAAAACTACGACATAATTATACACTATAAAAACTACGACATAATTTTACAATATTAAAACTACGACATAAACAAATGGTGCTTAAGTTTCTTCTTAATATCTAAACATCAAAATCGAGAGACCAATAGTGAGAGCAACCAGTGGCATGAACGGCCTGCCATAGTTAAGTCCAACTGAAAGTCAATCTTAGTCTTTGTGAAACACTCCCCAGGTGCAACAGCAGAGAAAGCTCATAGGTTTCAATGAGAAATACTGACCGAGGGAGA
>JAVYIG010017730.1:0-24598 GCA_035222895.1 Strongylocentrotus droebachiensis | reverse complement strand
CTTGGTATGGAGGTAGTAATATCACTCAACTATGGATCCAGGTAAGATCGGTCCGCCTTTCTCTCTCGTCTCTCGGTACCTATTAATTGGCAGACAAAAACCTCAATGAATAGGAGTTTAAACAGAATGCCGATTAAAATTATATTGATTATTTGTTTTTGTCCTAATGTTGCAAGTTCATTTTGATATATTGAAAAAAGTGTATGCAATTATTCGTCTTTCCAAGATTGATCTGTCCACTACTTATCGTATCACTGGAGTCGCAATACAAGGTCGTCCAAACATTAGCCAATGGGTTACAAGCTTTAAGGTAGCATGCAGCATAGACGGTATTACGTTCGATATAGTACAAGACGCCCTCACCGAGCCCATAGCCGATAAGGTAGGTGTCAATTTCCTAAGAAGTAAGAAACAAAACAAAGTATCAAACAAACGAGCAAGAACGATCGCAACCAAATATGACAATTTTGTCAATGTTTTATACACTTATTAATGAAAAGAAGTTATGACAGAAGAAAGATTTTATGTTTTTATTTAGAGTTTCTATCCCAGCACTTCAAATCTTCTCTCTTTCTTACTGCCTCTGCCCCACCCTTTTGTTCCCTCTATATGAATATATCTTTATATGTATGTATGTATGTATGTTGTAAACCAATTATTTTCATCAAGTGAGATGAAATCGATATCACATCCTCTTATACCCTTCCACAGCGACCCGTCGTGTACATTGTTGTTTTATGTAGAGATTTTCAGATATGTTGAAAAAGTATCGTATCTTCTTTGCATTTCTTTAAGGTCTTCGTGGGCAATACGGATGCTAACACGGTGGTGTATAACACATTGCCCTCGGTTAAGGAATGCCGGTATGTACGTCTGCTACCAATCACTTGGTATGTGCATATAATGCTACGTATGGAACTATATGGAGAAGGAGCAGTACCAGGTTGGTTTCACATCAAAACTACTCCACCATCGTTATCAGGGTGCTATGGGTCAGAGGGTCGCAGATTGCACCAAAATATGATAATGTACTTTATACCTATTTTTGAAATTTCCTAAGATTTATCCAATAAATCTCTCATTGCAAAATGATTTGCCAACGAAATTTCCAGCCTCATTATGGAATTCCTTAATACGCCCGTTACATCTCATCATAATTTTAATTTCTGGTTTTCATTTGAATCATTCTGATTTAGTGAATGATTTAGTGAAATGTTACTACCCTTTTGGGACCATATTACAAAAGCCCTCCACGGTTAGCCTATACAGTATGTGTGTATTTCTCATGTCCATACTGAGTAAAATAATGTGGTGTTAAAACCTGCGCGTTGTCATAAATAAATGCAACGAGATTTTGATTGGCAATTTCTAACAAGCATTTAACCATCCTTAGTTTAATTTCGTAGGTAATTTCTTTTTGTAGTAGTATCTCCAAAATTTCAAAAGACGTAACGTTGTCCGGCTCTGTTTTTCGTCAATACGGACATGTAGAGATGTACACCAACACCACCGGATTGGGTTCAGTCTGTGGCAGGGGCTGGGATAACTAAGATGACCGGATTATTTGCAGAATACTCGGATACCCAGGGATAGCAGGGGTAGCAAGACAACAGGGTGATAACAGGTGTCATGCCTCCTATTACGATTGGTGGTTTGACGTGTGTCGGTAGTGAGACCAGTATATGAATGCAGGGGCGGATCCAGCCGCGTCGAGGGGGGGGGGGGCCCAATTTGTGAGAAAATATTGAGCGGCGCGTCAGCGCCGCGTTCCGCGCTTGCGCGGACAGGGGAGTCTGAGGGGATGTGTCCCCCTGAAAAGCTGAAGAAAAATCGAATTTGTAAACTCAATTTGTGCGATTGGTGTATACTTTTTGCAGGATATTATTTAAAATCTGTGACTTTTCCAGCATAAATTTATGATAGGAGGAAAAGACGTGGAAGTGGGACTATGTGTGCAGTCCGCATAGTACCCCGTTGTGACAAAAAGTCTTTAGGACACTGGTATTCATGGCACCGGTACCTCAAGGCAGGCGCGTACGCAGGGGGGGGGGGGCTAAACCCCCCTTTAGTTTTGTTTTATGTGTGTTTTTTAGAACAAAGCCCCCCCCCCCCCTTCGGCGATTTTTTTTTTTTTTTTTTTTTTTTTTTAATGTCCTCTTACCACCCCCCCCCCCCGCCGCTTATTAAGCAGCCGGCTGAGTCGTTGCGATTTTTTTGGCCCCAAAAAAAAGAAAGTGTCCTCTTACCATAAAGCTGCAGCTTTAAACACCTCACATCAGGCCCCGGTGAACGTTTTTCAAAGTAGGGGGGGGGGGCTAAAGTATTTATGAACAGGTAGAGCGTAGCGTGAATTGGCGTAGGGTCCAGGGGGCAGCGCCCCTGGAAGCTCGGAGGTTTGAGCAGGCCAGGGGCAAATGAGGTCATTCAAAGGGTGTGGGGGGGCATCAACAATAAAGGGCACTTTCCGGGAGAAAGGGGCACCTACTATTAGGGAAACCTCAAAGCGAAAATTTACAATTTTTTTTTTAGACATTGGTATATACCCCTACAATGTGATTACAGGGATGATTTCAATGTCTGTTTCTCTCTTAACATGGTCCATACTGTTCAAGCATCACATACGGTATATACTTTGAAGTTGGTTTGTGATGGTAAGAATAATATTTGCGAGCGAGCGAAGCGAGCGAGCAAAAAATTTGGATTTGTGAGGTCGCAGTGAAAAAAATACATCTTATAAAGAAGGAAAAAAAATACTGATGGGGTTTTAAGCACAATCTAATCATGAAAGACTGGAAAGATCTTTAATATGAACCATAATTATATCAACTTTAAATACGAGCGAGCGTAGCGAGCCACACTTGGGTGAAATTAAAGAAAAAGTTCCTCTTAATCCCTTTAAATTAGGAGCACTTTTTATGGGAAAGGAAAAGGGGGCACATATCCAAAGAGGAAAATGACACTTATTTGAAATGAAAAAGAGCACATGTCAAAGTAAAAAGGGGAATTACCAGAGGTGAAAGTGGGGCACTCCTCGCACTTAATAAGGGGCACTCACCAGAGATGAAAATAGGCACTTATGACAACGGAAAAAGTGCAAATTTCAGAAGAAAAATGGCACTAATCAGAGATGAAAAGGGGCACTTATTACAGAGTTAAAGGGGCACCTCTCGAATTTTAATGAGGGCATGCACTCATCGGAGATAAAAAGGGGCACGTATAAGAAAGAACCAAATCTCACGCACACATAATGCAAAAGAGGTGAGTAATTACGTCCTGCAGGACACAACACAAATCCCAGGTTGGTTTCCGGAAGCTGGAGAAGAATCCTTTTCGCATCGTATACTGATTTTATTTTTTAATGATTTACGCATCTATCCAATCTATCCATATAGTATAACAGTAACAACCCATCTGTGACACTAATAACGATGTGCATGAGACTAATTTTATTCGGTATAATTTACATATAATAAATATTATGGGCAGATTGAAAAAGAAAAATTTAGACTGACAGGTCGTCTTCTGTACACCTGTTAAACTGAATGCAGTGTTTTTACCCAGATTCTGGCGATAAAAATGGGTAATTTTCTGAATAAATCAGGCTTTTACGACCACTTTTACGGAACTAATTTTATGAATCCGCGAACTGCCGAATTTGGAAGCTTTGCCGACATGCTTCACGATGCCTCCGTGTTTTTACTTTTCGCATTTGCTATTTTTTCGTGCTTTTTTTTTAAATTACGTTTGCTAAGTCGCGCTTTTATGTAGATAAAATATGTGGTCTCACATTTTGCAGGAAAAAAAAAAATTCCGGGGCCTTGCCCTTGGTTGGTTTCTTTCTATTTCTCTTTAAAATACTTTTTCAAATAAGAGCCCCGCCATACCGCGGACCCTGTACACTGTGTAACAGCATGATGATTTGACAGATGGACCTGAAGTTAACCGAGTCTTGAAATACTTTTGAACGTTGTAACTTGTACGCCCTAGTGTAGAGAGATCATCGGCATTTTGTTTCTATCATATATTAATATATAGGCCTAAAACACGAATTAGGGCTAGTTTTGACATGAAAACAACCCAAAGCTCGGCGTATGTCCAGCTGAACCGCGAGAGCTTGGCCTATATACGGATAGGTGAGGGGCCTGGGTCCACTCCTAACTCGTGTTTTAGCCCTTCTTTCTTCCCTTTTCCTTTCCTTTCCTTTCCTTTCCTTTCCTTTCCTTTCCTTTCCTTTCCTTTCCTTTTCTTTCCTTTCCTTTCCTTTTTTTTCGGGGGGGGGGGGGGGCCGGGCCCGTCGCCCCCCCGTGGATCCGCGCCTGTATGAATGCATGTACGATGCCAGACAAGATAAGATAATATAGGATAAGATAAAATATTTATTCGTCTTTCTTTCAAATGAAACATAGAGCATAATATTAGATCATTAAACATTTACAATGGAAACAAAATTATGGCAATGACAAAACAAAAATGAATTAAAAGAAAGACGAGGGGACCCTAATGAAAGCAGAGCTGGTAAGTTTTAGGGTCCCCTCTGGACCAAATAATCGGTTGGTACATAAATAAACAACAAGATAATCATGATGGGAGTATATATTTGTGACTACCTAAGAATACATTAAGAAAAAGGGGGTATAAGAAACAAGAAGAGTACAAACAAACGGGAGACTAGACTAGACAAGTCGGGTTAAAAGAGAGAAAATTTGAGAAATAATAAAAGACTACAGCGCATCGACAATAGCTGTTGCTATTTCAGCTAGTATAGACTCTGTAATGACATGCAATACTAGTAAGTTTTCGCTCAGCAACGAACAGACCTTCTACGACGCAGAGCACTCAGGTTTACGGCTATCGCACACAGACCGCCCTCGATACAATACGCGGTTTCGCTTTCCGGTGAATGCGTACGTACAGTACGAAGGTATTGCATTTGCAATGCCATTAGGCAATTTTCGTAATGTAACCAACTTTAATGCATACGTCTTTGTGAAGTGCCTCGATACAAACTATTTCATTCACCTGATAAGAATAATAGTATTTCAATAGACATAATCCAAACTGCATACATTAGTTGTTGCCAGTTCGACAAACATTAGGGGTATTTCGCAAGCTCATTGCGGACAGAGAATCTGCGGTTCGTGTGCAAAATCGAAAAGCTACTATAGTAACAGCAGGGTGACCCCCGTGGTACTGAAATCCAGAACGGGTTTTGTCCAAATCTACGGGCGTTCTCAATGACGCCCCAAGTGAATAAACAGCCAATCAGCGAGCTTGTACCAAAGAAGGTGATGGGACTTTCGGGGGGGGGGGGTTGAAGTTTGAAAAATACTAAAAAAGTAATTTTACTTAGTTCGAAATTAACCGTTTCTAACAGGGTTTGTCGATTTTTGTGTGAGTAGTACAAGCTGGAATCACCAGCACATAAAGTGAATGACAAAACATCAGGTGAGAAATGAAAGTCAACAATAAACAAGAGTGGACCAAGGAGAGATCCCTGAGGAATGCCGCATGTGACATTCTGTAACCCTGAATCAAAACCGTTTAAAGAAATAAATTGTTTTCTGTCAGCTAAGTAGCTCGTAAACCAGTCCAGAGCTGTGCCCCTGACACCATAATGTGACAATTTCTCAAGCAAAATTTCATGATCTATAGTATCAAATGTCTTGGAACAATCAAGAAATATATCGATTGTGTGCATCTTTTTGTCTATTGCTTGTAAAATCGTATCTATAAAGTGCAGCAAGGCATGAGAGGTTGTATGTTTTTCTCGATACCCAAACTGGAGGTTGAGAATAGTTTAATGTTCTAACATAAATCACTTTCTCAAGGATCTTGAGAAGGAGGTTAAAAGGGAAATAGGACGGTAATTTGAGAAAGATTGGGGATCTCCCTTTTTAAGAACTGGTACGACTTTTGCAAATTTCATGTTTTCAGGGACTATTTCATTTAACATTGCTAAATTAAAAACACGAATAAGGGGTTAAATTATCCCAAAGATAACCTGTTTAATTATGTCATTATTGACACTATCGTAAACAGGACTCTTCCCAGCCTTCAGCCATAGCTTCACAATAAGAAGCAAGTCTTCCCTAACTACTGAGAAAATGAATAAGCTTTTCTTATTAGATTCTCCCAGGAAATCGTTAACAGATTTTTGACACGAGTTTGTGACAGGTTAGGATCAATACTGCAAAAATAGTCATTGAATTTTGTCACTGAAGTTATTTTTGATTTTTAATCTGTTTCTATTTTGATTATTTGAATTTAAACGACTTAAATTTCTAATCCTTAAATTCTATTATAAACGACTGATGTGGAAGACTAGTCAACGCACCCTTTCGGCACATGCGGGGGCGTATTTTTTTTTTACACGGCAGCCTGTGATTTTACGGCTTTGATTTTAATTAAACCGTTCGCGGAGAGTCTAGTCTGTATTTCAAACATGTAGTGCGTGATAATATACTGAATATGTGTTGTCGATCTACCGTGTGTTGTTGGTACGTGGCCGTGGGCATGTATATGTTCACGCTCGCTGTGCCATGGTGTCGCATATAAATTGCTGTCATATTCATATTCAACTACAAGCTACAAGTTATAAATATAAATATTAATATTTTTACAGATAAATAATAAGAGTTGTAATATTTTGTATGGATCTATCGACCCCCTCTCGGCCGGTATGAGAGCCAGTTCAAACATATTTACCAACATACAGTATTAATATATAACATGTGACAATACTTTCTCGAAATTGCTCAGAATCTTGTAATGTGTTAAAATACATAGGAAATTACAGTCTTCAGACTCGACGATCGAGTAGAAGTCGGTCGTATGAATCAAAGCTTTATAAATACAACTACTGTAGTACAGTACATTCCGTTTGAATTAATCCAAATATTGTGTCTAGCTATCATTTGAAATATCCGACATACTGACGTTTATTGCATAAGACATTTCTTTATCTTCCAAACATATTCATGCATCTAGTCGACTGGCCTAGCTAGACTCTTCGCAAGCGCGTTTATTGAAATTAAAGCTGTAAAATCACAGGCTGCCGTGTAAAAAATTCTAAAAATTACTACTCTTTGCATTACATTGTTGATGATATAACTGTTCCAATATTAAAGCTCAGTAGCATTCCTGTTATAAAGACTTTTTGAAAAGGACGATTACTTGTTCTGAATATCCAGGTAATTTCTTTTGATACCTTCTCATTCCATGTGCAGGGTCGATTGTGAGTATTTTGCCCGGCCCCCCACTCAGTGTTATTTAGAGTACGCATACATTATGCATGTTCCCTCCTTTTGAAAACACCCCCTAAGTCCGGTGTGTAAAGTCAATACGGCCGGATTTTTGTGTACTATGAGCCGGACTTTGGTGCGTGAAAAGTACCCCTTTAAGCCCCCATCACACCAAACTAGTTCTCACTACTTTCTGGAACCGTCCTAGAAAATCGTAAAACGGGTTGTGGTCGGGGGCAGAATGTGTAACAAATGTCTATAATACGATCCTAGTTCGTTCGTAAACAGTCCTCAATACGTCCATCTCGTCTGTTCCCCGTCCGCAGCCAGTTCATATTAGGTTCAGATCGGGTAGATTAGGCAGTCCAAGCCAGTCCGTAGTCAGTTTAAACCCATTATTAACTAGTTCTACCTCGTTCCCAATACGTTCAAACCCATTCTAACTAGTTCGCCACTTGTTCTTACTAGTTTTTAACCCGACCACCCCGTTCAGAGGCAGTTCAACTCTTCCTCATCTCGTTCTGAGTGCGTTCGAAGGAGCTCCTAGAGCGTGTGCAATCCCGTCATGCTCGGGTGTTCTCGCCATTCCTCATTCCCGTTCAACTTCAACGCTTTAGGCTTTGCAGATCAAGACGTTCAAGTCAAGCACCTATCACACCAAACTAGTACTCACTACGTTCTGGAAAATGTTGCCAAACGGGCTCAAACTGTGTGTGAACGGAGTGAACGTATTAGCAACTATTTACGATCTTTTTAAGGACTTCTTGGACGGGCTCGGACTGGCTTGGACGGGAAGGGTGGTCTAGAACTTTGAACCTGTTCAAAATTCTCCCCGTCCTGCAATTGGACGGAGTGACAACGTACTTAAAATGAGATGGACGTACTACGAACGGAATTGCCGTACTTCGATCCTACTAGGAACGTGTTACCACGTGATGTGGTCGAGCATCAATGAGGAAGAACGCGCTGGGTTTGTATAGCCCTCGAACCAGGACGGGATTGCAAAGCACGATAGAAGCGCGTTCGAACGCACTAAGAACAAGATGAGGACGAGTTGAACTGTCTCTTAACGGGGTGGTTGGGTTATAAACTAGTTAGAACAAGTTCCGAACTAGTAAAAATGGTTTGGACTGCTTGGAAATATAAAATTTATCCGATCTGAACTTGATATGAACTGACTGTGGACGGGTACAGACGAGTTGGACGTATTGTGGACTGTTAATGAACGAACTAGGATCGTTTTAGAGACATTAGTCCAGTTCGAGCCCGTCCATAAAGTCCTTAAACAGGTCGCAAACAGTTGCTATAACGTTCAACTCCGTTCGCACACAGTTTGAGCCCGTTTGGCAACATTTTCGAGAACGTATAGTGAGAACTAGATTGGCTTTACCGGACATTTTGGTAACACGCATGGTATCCCTCCGTTCACGGAGTGGGGGGGGGGGGTATTTTGATGAAGACTGTCATTACATTTTGGGTCAATTTCAGTTCAACAGAATAATTTAGATGGCTTAGGTCAAAATGATCAATCTGATATCAAAATGTGTGTTGAAGATTGTACCCAGCGATTCCTAAAATTAAAAATTAAAAAATAAAAATAAAATAAAAAAAATCGATCCGACTTCTCAAATTTACCACACTCCATCTTGTTTCATCTTCTCTGGTCTACACCGGCTATTTATTTTACTAACTATGTCCATGAAGCCTGATTAGAGTAAAGGTATCGGGTTCGATTGAATAAATCACTAGATTGTGGATCTCATAGTTTGTCTTTCGAATTTAGTCACGGCACTAGTCTCCTTTGAAGAAAAAAAAATATCTACATTTGTAACACTCGACCCAGGCTAGGTAAATGGGTACCTGGCAGGATTAATTCCTTGAAATGTTAGAGCGTCATTATGTCAGCAATGCTAAGGCCGGGTTAATAATTGTAGAGCGCAAGGAGTGTGAAGTTTGACAGACATCAGCTCTATACAAGAACCCATTATTATTATTATTATTAATAATGAATAAGAAGTAGGATAAAATTTGTGATGTCATAGAAAGTCCACGGTTTGTAAAAAGACAAGGATAGATCAATATGATTTGACCTGTAATATTCCAACCCAAAATAATATTGTCGTTAACGATTTGTCATGGGTTCGAGGCTCGTATCCTTCCTTAACTGTACATCATACATATGATCTAACCCAGATACTTTGGTAAAAGTTTGGTGTACCATGGAATATGAAATAAATATAACATATCTTTTGGTCAAACATATTGTTTATAGAAATAGAAATCAGCCCATCACTTAAGTCTAAAAAGGTAAGGACCAGTATTGGAAACGCCCCAATTTCAAAAAATGAAATGGAAGCTCTTATTACCAATCATGTGAAAGAATATGTTTTGACTAATACATGATCAAAAACTTTTGCCGGGAAACCGCCTACTAATTCATATATTTGGTAAATTAGTTTATCTATTGGTGTGTGAGAGATAGACGCATGTGTCGCGCATGTGTGCGTAGTGCAATATACATATTTCTGTGTACAGGGCTTGTAACTTTACCAAGACTGGGCCAAGTTTCTTATGATTTTGATGATTCCAGAACCTTGCAGTACACACCAATACTTATATGCTAGATGATCAACCTTTTCCGATCGATTCCCAACGTTTATTTCACAATGCGATCGCATGACCATAACTGTTCTTTATCTTTAAAACACTGTTATGAATCCCACTTTAAAGTTTGTGTCCAATCTTAAATATTGCATGTAAACGTTTGCATAATGTAATGGAAATTTTAGTCTCTCCCGATCAGACGGGATACTTAAAACAACGTTCTGCTGTGCAGAATATTCGTCTTGTCTTAGACGTGATTGATTACTGTAACTATGCAAACTCTCCTGGTATTTTGATTTTCTTAGATTTCAAAAAGGCTTTTGATAACATTTGTCATGATTTCCTATTTTTGTTATTAGATAGATTTAAGTTCAAAGAAACGTTTAAACATTGGGTCAAAACACCCTACAGTAATGCAATAGGCAGAGTTATTAACAACGGCTGGGTCTCTAAGGATTTCAGAATAGATCAAGGTGTTCAAGACAAGGTTGTCCGCTATCGGCTCTTCTCTTTATACTGGTTGCCGTAGTTATGGCTGTGAGAATAAAGCAAAATACCAACATAAAAGGTATTAGTATTTCTTTGAAAAATCCACCTGTCGTTGAAGAGAATATCAAAATATCTCAATTAGCAGATGACACGGTTATTTTTGTTAACGCTATAGAAGATGGAAACACTTCCATAAAAGAGGTGAAAATATTTGGGGTCTTAGCAGGTCCAAAACTGAATTTAATGAAAACCAATGTCATGTCAAATTCTTTTCGAGAAGAATGCTTAGATAATTTAGAATGGACTAATGAGCCCATTAAATACTTAGTTGTGTACATAACTCAAGGAAAAAAAGAATCGGAAGGTTTAAATTGGAACTTGAAACTGGAGAAAGTAAATTCGTTGCTGAGAGTTTGTAAAATGAGGAACCTGACATACTATGGGAAAATAACAATTATAAAAACGCTTATTGCTTCCCAATTTGTATATATTGCGACATGTTTACCAATTCCACAAAAGTTTGTTGTCAACCTAAACAGATTAATTTATAGCTTTCTTTGGGGATCAAAAAGGGAAAAAGTAAGAAGAGCGGTTGTTACTCGTGCTGCAGAGGGGTGGGGTTTAAACATGGTAGATATCCAACCCAATTTCCAATCATTGCAATTATCTTGGTTTTCAAAATATATGAAAGGAGGTAAGTCGCAATGGAGAATACTTTTCAGATATTGGATCAGTTTTATTCAAGACATACCATTAATTTTGAAAGTAAACTGCTCAAGCAAAGACATGTTCTCGCTATGTAAGATATATAAGTTACCAATATTCTATGCTAACTTACTCACATACTGGTGCGAATTAAGATATGTTCATTTCCTGAATGTAAGAGACATGTGTAATGAAATTCTGTGGTATAACAGTAACATCAAACATGAACGAATTTTTTTTTTTTTTTTTTAATGGAATGTAAACGGAATCTGTAAAGTTAGTGATGTATTTGAAAACAGTCAATGGGTGTCATGCAACACTCTCTTCGAACGTTTGGGTACAAGTTCTTTATTAGATAGCTTCAAACTTTCGAAACTAAAAAGAGCTTTTCCAAAAGTATGGGTAGAACAAATAAGAAATACCAATTTTAATCCAATTGCAACAGAAGTTTCTGAAGGAATGTTTGAGATATCGAACTGCGACTTGATTAAATTAAGTCTCATGAAAGCAAAACACTTTTATATTCTTCTGAATGAGTTCAAAAAAGAAAATCCTCCGGTGTCATTGTTTTGGCAGGAAATACTGCAACTACCAATCAATTGTGAGTGGAGGCATGTTTTAGATTCTAAATTAAAAAAGATCAAAGACAACAGAGTAAGACATTTTAATTTCAAACTGCTTCATAAAGTTTTACCCTTCAAAGATAATCTTTACAAGTGGAAAATTACATCCGATATGCTTTGTACATGTTGCAATGAATCAGAATCGTTTATACAAATTTTGCTAAGATGTCGCCAAGTCGCAGTCTTTTGGCTAAAAATTCATCATCTGGTAACGAACTTGTTCCAAAAAGATATTGAGTTAGGAGAAAAAATCATATTAATTGGTTTCAACATTGAAGACCCGGAGTACTAATACATGAACGTACTAATTGTTTACGCACAATATGCAATTTATAAGGTGTATATACTTAATCATCTTAGAAGTAAATCCTTCAATAGTCATTCAATTTGGATGACTTTCAAAAAGCGATTTTATGTTTTATATCAATTGGCAATACAGAAACCAAGAACAATTAATAAGTAATATCAAGATGAATCTTTCTTAGTTCAACCTTTAACGCATTTATATTCATGCCTTGATCTTTCCCTTCCACTTTCCTTATGTTTCCCCTATTTTATTATATCAGTTTGTTGTTGATTGTGAATATATATATATATTGTAATTAAACTCTATATGCAATGTTGTTAAAATGATATAAAGTAATAAAGTGCCTCGTATGAGGAAAAGAGAAAAAATATATATTATTATTAATTATGAATAAGAAGTAGGATAAAATTTGTGATGTCATAGAAAGTCCACGGTTTGTAAAAAGACAAGGATAGATCAATATGATTTGACCTGTAATATTCCAACCCAAAATAATATTGTCGTTAATGATTTGTCATGGGTTCGAGGCTCGTATCCTTCCTTAACTGTACATCATACATATGATATAACCCAGATACTTTGGTAAAAGTTTGGTGTACCATGGAACATGAAATAAAGATGACATATCTTTTGGTCAAACATATTGTTTATAGAAATAGAAATCAGCCCATCACTTAAGTCTTTAAAGGTAAAGACCAGTATTGGAAACGCCCCAATTTCAAAAAATGAAATGGAAGCTCTTATTACCAATCATGTGAAAGAATATGTTTTGACTAATACATGATCAAAAAAAATTGCCGGGAAACCGCCTACTAATTCATATATTTGGTAAATTAGTTTATCTATTGGTGTGTGAGAGATAGACGCATGTGTCGCGCATGTGTGCGTAGTGCAATATACATATTTCTGTGTACAGGGCTTGTAACTTTACCAAGACTGGGCCAAGTTTCTTATGATTTTGATGATTCCAGAACCTTGCAGTACACACCAATACTTATATGCTAGATGATCAACCTTTTCCGATCGATTCCCAACGTTTATTTCACAATGCGATCGCATGACCATAACTGTTCTTTATCTTTAAAACACTGTTATGAATCCCATTTTAAAGTTTGTGTCCAATCTTAAATATTGCATGTTTGTTTCCTTATTTTATATGTTAATAGTGTGTTTATTTAAACATATTTGTGGTTTACACCCAGTAAATAAGATCGATTGATCGATCTGTAATTGAAAGCCACAAATATGTTTCAATGATATAAATTTCTCCCAGGAAGCATTACATTGATGATAGTATGTTTGTTTTTATAATTATGTATTTATTGTTAATTTGGGGGTCAACGTTCTTTGAGGCTAATTGCTCTTTTTTGTTCACCCCTCTTTCTCATCATTTGTTTTTTGTGTAATTGCTCTGTATTGATTTATATTCATGATGCTCTGTTGTTTATATATTTTATGTATGTTGTTTTTATTGAGGGCGAAAATAAATACTGAACTGAACTGAATCCCCTTTTATATCATTAAATATTATTTACAGAGTAGTTGGGGTACACTAGTTTAATTTTGAAATTATATCGTCCACGCACTCACTAGGTGCCCCCCCCCCCCCCCATATTAAAAAAAAAATTCCATATATTAGTAAACCGGTTTATTGGTCACAACCTCGACGAGACCTAATCCTAAATTAATTAAAGGTTTTGTTATGTTTTTATTTCCCTCTTGGTTTGTGTCTCGGGATCATAGTTCTCAAATATACAACTTTGGTAAGAGCGATGTCACTCAGTTTATCCGAGTCATATCTGAGTAAAGAACGTCTTAGTAAATAAAGTGGTTCTCTTTTTTGGTCAGCTTTCATACAATAAAATCAAATAATTCATTTAGGTATTGTGGCAACGTAGAATCTAAAAGCAAATTTCATGGACAGTTGCATTGCAAGCAAGTTTAATACAACAACGTCATGTAGTTGTGGATAAGGCTAGACACACATTGTCCTTTGCCACATTGAGAGGTTTTTTAAGAAGCCGGGGCGTATAGCGGGAGGCCGTGGTATTGTCTAAATGTTTTAATAAATATCAAATTCCACCAACAGGAGTGATGCAGAATGTTCCTCCTCCCGGGGTTCCTCTGGGTATGGAAAGTGGAGCCATCCCAGATTCAAGCCTGACAGCATCTTATGTACATCCGAATTATGTCCCCGAGAGAGCACGCCTGAACACAGGTTCAGCCTGGTATGGAGGTGATACTAGCACTCAATCATCATGGATCCAGGTAAGATCGGTCCGCCTTTCTCTCCCGTCTCTCGGTACCTATTAATTGGCAGACAAATACCTCAAGGAATAGGAGTTTAAACAGAATGCCGAATAAAGTAATATTGATTATCTGTTTTTGTCCTAATGTTACAAGTTCATTTCGATATATTGAGAAAAAGTGTATGTTATTATACGTCTTTCCAAGGTTGACCTGTCTACTACTTATTGCATCACCGGAGTTGCAATACAAGGTCATCCATCCCACGGATGGGTTACAAGCTTTAAGGTTGCATGCAGCATAGACGGTATTACGTTCGATATAGTACAAGACGCCCTCAACGACCCCGTAGCCGATAAGGTAAGTGTCAATGTTTTTTCCTTTGACCGTAAAGGGTAATTTCCTGTATCCTAAGAAGTAAGAAACTGAACAAAGTATCAAACAAACGAGCAAGAAAAATTGCAACCAAATATTACAATTTTGTCAATGTATTATACACTCATTACTGACAAGAGTAATGACAGGAGAAGGATTTTTATATTTTTATTGAGTATTTCTGTCCCAACACTTCACATTTTCTCTCTTTTTTACTGCCTCTGCCCTATCCTCTTTCCCCCTCTATATGAATTTATCTTTATATGTACGTATATATGTATGTTGTAAACAAATTATTATCATTAAGTGAGAATGAATCGATGCCACATCCTCGTCTACCCCTTCGCGAGCCACCCATCGTGTGCATTGTTGTTTTATTTAGAGATACAAAAAAAGTCAGATTCATTTTATTTGTTATCAGATATGATAACAAAAAGTATTGTACGTTCTTTACATTTCTTTAAGGTCTTCGTGGGCAATACGGACTATAACACGGTGGTGTATAACACATTACCCTCGGTTAGAGTATGCCGGTATGTACGTCTGCTACCAATCACATTTCATGTCACTTCTAGTCTACGAATGGAACTATATGGAGAAGTACCAGTACCAGGTTGGTTTCACATAAAAACTACTCCACCATCGTTATGAGGGTGCTATGGGTCAGACTGACCAAAACAATTATAATAATGTCCTTACCCATTTTTAAAATTTTCTAACATTTATCAAATAAATCTCTCATTGCAGAATGCTTGATATAGCAAATGTAGAAATGTCGCAATCTGTCTGTATCCAGTTTCTCCAGACTAGTTTCACATTGGGCAAATGATAGGGTGAATTGTTGTGACTTCTTCCGAACATCAATGAAATTTGGGAATATGTAATCTTCTTTAATCTTAATCATAGAAAATCTTGAAGCAGGACCGACCATCATGTTACTTCATGGTAATACACCTGGAGAAGGTTTCGTTCTCAAAGACGATAATTTAAGTATTTATGGTTCAAGCTGTGGGCTTCTATGCGCGGATTCTTGGAATCTCCAGAGCGCTCAGGTGGTTTGTCGTATGCTCGGCTTCATTGGGATTGAATCATTCACTCAACGTGTTGTGTCATTTATAGAGAAGATAAACTTTAAGCACTGGCGTACTGGTGGGGGGGCTTGGGGGGGGGCGCCAGCCCCCCCCCCCCCAAATAAAATTGAATTGGGGGGAACTGAATTCAGACAAGAACACGATACAACGAATCGTCTTCTTTCTCTAATAATTTAATGAAACGTGAAAGCTTCCGCGCTTCGCGCGGGATGGGCGAAAATGAATTCAGACAAGGATTAAGAGTAATAATTCATTGAAACGTCAAAGCTTCCACGCTTCGCGCGAGATGGGCGAAAATAAATTCAGTAAAGGATTAAGAGTAATAGTTTAATGGAACGTCAGAGTTTCCGCGCTTCACGCGAGATGGGCGAAAATGAATTCAGACAAGGATTAAGAGACGGAACCGGTACAATGAATCGTCTTCTTTCTCTAATAATTTAATGAAGTGTCAAAGCTTCCGCGCTTCGCGCAGGAAGGGGGAAACTGAATTCGGACAAGAACACGATACAACGAATCGTCTTCTTTCTCTAATAATTTAATAAAACGTGAAAGCTTCCGCGCTTCGCGCCCGATGGGCGAAAATGAATTCAGACAAGGATTAAGAGTAATAATTAAATGAATCGTCAAAGCTTCCGCGCTTCGCGCGGGATAAGCGAAAATAAATTCAGACAAGGATTAAGAGTAATAATTTATTGAAACGTCAAAACTGCCGCGCTTCGCGCGGGAGGATGGGAGGGAACTGGATCCGAACAAGAATTAAGAGTCGAGAACGGTACAACGGATCGTCTTCTTTCTCTAATAATTTAATGAAGGGTCAGGGTTTCCGCGCTTCGCGCGGGAGGGGGGAGACTGAAAAATAACTTAGTTCCTGGCCCCGGGTTTATAGGGTTAAATTTGTAGATATTTGGACATTGGCATTAATATATTTGTCGGTAATTGGTTGCTCGTTTTTTGTCGGTAATCGGTGGCCTCTACACCCTCCCCACTCCCCCACTGACAAAGATCTAGCGACGCCCCTGATAACTACACAGTTTATACACTCGAGAAAATGTGTGCAAGTACTACTGATGAAGTACCGGACCACCGTCGTTGTGCATTGTGCGGCATCAAAGCATATACAACGTCTCAAGACGTGACAGATCAATTTTCTCTAACTGCTAACCAATCAGAAGGCCTCGTTTTTTTCCAGGAAGTGCCGGAGGACATTAATGCGCCAAAAAATGCGTCTAATTTGGTTCTAAAATTGCAAATGCTTCTTACTCTGGGAGGGGACAGAACCCACCCCCGCTTGGTCGTTCCGCTTCCTCGCCGCTAAAGCCTCGTTCTGTTGCTTCATCGTTTTACATATATTTAACCCCATGCCATTTTGTGCCCCCCGGTAAGAAATTCCTGGATCCGCCACTGATGCCCATACCCCTTGAGCTTCGGCGGGGCTTTGCCCCTAGACCCCACTTTGCGAAACGTTCAGCGGGGCCTGCATGTTAGAGTGGGGTGCTGCGGATTTTTTTTGTCAGCCCCCCCCCCCCCCCCCAAACGTTTTTGCTCATTACGCCACTGACTTTAAGTGTACACTGTCTTAAATGCAGAGAGACCAACAGCTTGCTTAACGCTAGAGCAAAGAGTTCCAGAACCTAGGTCCAGAACAAACCAAAGTATTAAAAGTAAATGGGTACCTGGCAGGATTAATTCCTTGAAATGTTAGAGCGTCATTATGTCAGCAATGCTAAGGCCGGGTTAATAATTGTAGAGCGCAAGGAGTATGAAGTTTGACAGACATCAGCCCTATACAAGAACCCATTATTATTATTATTATTATTATTAATTATGAATAAGAAGTAGGATAAAATTTGTGATGTCATAGAAGGTCCTCGGTTTGTAAAAATGCAAGGATAGATCAATATGATTTGACCTGTAATATTCCAACCCAAAATAATATTGTCGTTGATGATTTGTCATGGGTTCGAGGCTCGTATCCTTCCTTAACTGTACATCATACATATGATATAACCCAAATACTTTGGTAAAAGTTTGGTGTACCATGGAATATGAAATAAAGATGACATATCTTTTTGGTGAAACATATTGTTTATAGAAATAGAAATCAGCCCATCACTTAAGTCTTTAAAGGCAAAGACCAGTATTAGAAACGCCCCAATTTCAAAAAAAAGGAAATGGAAGCTCTTATTACCAATCATGTGAAAGAATATGTTTTGACTAATACATGATCAAAAAAAATTGCCGGGAAACCGCCTTCTAATTCATATATTTGGGAAATTAGTTTATCTATTGGTGTGTGAGAGATAGACGCATGTGTCGCGCATGTGTGCGTAGTGCAATATACATATTTCTGTGTACAGGGCTTGTAACTTTACCAAGACTGGGCCAAGTTTCTTATGATTTTGATGATTCCAGAACCTTGCAGTACACACCAATACTTATATGCTAGATGATTAACCTTTTCTGATCGATTCCTCAACGTTTATTTCACAATGCGATCGCATGACCATAACTGTTCTTTATCTTTAAACACTGTTATGAATCCCATTTTAAAGTTTTTGTACAATCTTAAATATTGCATGTTTGTTTCCTTTTTTTAATTTTGTAATAGTATGTTTATTTAAACATATTTGTGGCTTACACCCAGAAAATAGGATCGATTGATCGATCTGTAATTGAAATCCACTAATATGTTTCAATAATTTGAATTTCTCGCAGGAAGCATTACATTTATAATAATATGTATTTTTTGGTATAATTATGTATTTATCGTTAATTTGGGGGTCAACGTTCCATGAGGTTAATTGCTCTTTTTTGTTGACCCCTCTTTCTCATAATTTGTTTTTTGTCTAATTGCTCTGTATTGATTTTTATTCATGATGCTCTGTTGTTTATATATTTTATGTATGTTGTTTTTATTGAGGGCGAAAATAAAGACTGAACTGAACTGAATCCCCTTTGATATCATTAAATATAATTTACAGAGTAGTTGGGGTACTTAAGTTTAAATTTGAACTTATATTGTCCACGCACTCACTAGGTGCCCCAAAAAGAAACATCCATATATTAGTAAACCGGTTCATTGGTCACATCTTCGACGAGACCTAATCCTAAATTAATTAAAAGTTTTGTTATGTTTTTATTTTCCCTCTTGGTTTGTGTCTCGGGATCATAGCTCTCAATTATACAACTTTGGTAAGAGCGATGTCATTTAGTTTATCCGAGTCATATCTGAGAAAAGTAGGTCAAAGTTAATTGGTTCTCTTTTTTGGTCAGCTTTCATACAATAAAATCAAAGAACTCATTTAGGTACTGTGGCAACGTAGAATCTAAAAGCAAATTTCATGGACAGTTGCATTGCAAGCAAGTTTAATACAATGACATCATGTAGCTGTGCTAAGACAAAGACATACATTGTCCTTTGCCATATTGAGAAAAAAATTTAAGAAGCCGGGGCGTATAGCGGGAGGCCGTGGTATTGTCTGAATCAACTAAATGTTTTAATACATATCAAATTCTACCAACAGGAGCGTTGCAAAATGTTCCTCCTCCCGGGGTTGCTCTGGGTATGGAAAGTGGAGCCATCCCAGATTCAAGCCTGACAGCATCTAGTGCACATCCGGATTATGGCCCCGAGGGAGCACGCCTGAACACAGGTTCAGCCTGGTATGGAGGTGATACTAGCACTCAATCATCATGGATCCAGGTAAGATCGGTCCGCCTTTCACTCCCGTCTCTCGGTACCTATTAACTTGGTAGACAAATACCTCAAGGAATAGGAGTTTAAACAGAATGCCGAATAAAGTAATATTGATTATCTGTTTTTGTCCTAATGTTACAAGTTCATTTCGATATATTAAGAAAAAGTGTATGTTATTATTCGTCTTTCCAAGGTTGACCTGTCTACTACTTATTGCATCACCGGAGTTGCAATACAAGGTCGTCGACCCCACGGATGGGTTACAAGCTTTAAGGTAGCATGCAGCATAGACGGTATTACGTTCGATATAGTACAAGACGCCCTCAACGACCCCGTAGCCGATAAGGTAAGTGTCAATGTTTTTTCCTTTGACCGTAAAGGGTAATTTCCTGTATCCTAAGAAGTAAGAAACTGAACAAAGTATCAAACAAACGAGCAAGAAAAATTGCAACCAAATATGACAATTTTGTCAATGTTTTATACATCCATTACTGACAAGAGTAATGACAGGAGAAGGATTTTTATATTTTTATTGAGTATTTATCCCAACACTTCACATTTTCTCTCTTTTTTACTGCCTCTGCCCCACCCTTTTGTTCCCTCTATATGAATATATGTATGTATGTATGTATGTTGTAAACCAATTATTTTCATCAAGTGAGATGAAATCGATATCACATCCTCGTATACCCCTTCCCCAGCGACCCATTGGGTACATTGTTGTTTTATGTCGAGATTAAAAACAAAAAGTCAGACTTTTTTTTTTTTTATCAGATATGTTGAAAAAGTATCGTATCTTCTTTGCATTTCTTTAAGGTCTTCGTGGGCAATACGGATGGTAACACGGTGGTGTATAACACATTGCCCTCGGTTAAAGTATGCCGGTATGTACGTCTGCTACCAATCACATTTCTTTCCGTGGCTATGCTACGTATGGAACTATATGGAGAAGGACCAGTACCAGGTTGGTTTCACATCAAATGTTGTTGTTGTTGTTGGGGTTTAGATGGCGCTCTTCAATCTTGACAGATAATCTGAGCCACGGCGTTCCTTCTTTGGTGCATGTTCATCTTTTGGAACTTGATCGCATGGCTCACTTTTACTGATGGGGGGTCTGTCTTTCCAGACTTCTGTTTTCGAGTCATGACTTGGCTCACCTGTCTCAGCGAAGTGCTACTGTGCAAGATTAATTATATTTAATTTCCCTTCACCATTAGTCGTGCATTTTAATCATAAGGATGTAATCCTCATGATTTGAATACTGATGATTTTCAAACATTTCAATCATAATCATAATCATAATATACTCACCGAGGAAAAAAGCACTAGATCTATATGAACATTTCAAATCTGTTTGTAGTTTAATATAATCTAGGAGGACTCTAAAATCCGATAAATTCCCTAATAATTTTACTAAATCTAACGTATTACATTTCAATCGTCTTTGCATTATCCTTCTTTCATCTTTCATTGCAGAATGATTGTTATATCAAATGTATTAAAGTCTCAATCTGTCTGTATCCAGTTTCTCCTGACTAGTGCCACGGTGCATGGGTAAAGGAAATAGAGAAAATTGTTGTATCTTCTTCCTATCATCAATTAACTTTGGGAATATGTAATCCGCTTTAATCTTAATCATAGAAAATCTACAAGCAGGACCGACCATCACGTTACTTCATGGTAATACACTGGGAGAAGGTTCCGTTCTTATGTACGCTTATTGTGCACGGATACTATTCAACGCGCTTTCCTTGTAACATTTGAAAACATGATCATATCTTTGTAGTTTCCTCTAAAATTCTTTTGAAATTCACAGGACGATTACAGGATACTACTATAATAATACCTGCCTGATATCATTGAGGATGGGTGAGGACTTTTTAAGATCTTGCCAATCATGATATCATTGCATTACTTTTAGGCACCCCGTAGAATATTAACAAGGTATTCTTCAATTATTTATTATGATGTTTTTCCCATCTGTATCAGTACGGTTGTCCGGCTCTGTTCTTAGACAAGAAGGACATGTAGAGATGTACACCAACACGACTGGTTGGGGTTCAGTTTGTGGTTACGGCTGGGAAAACAAGATGGCCGGGTTATTTGCAGAATGCTCGGATATCCAGGGAAAGCAGAGGAAGCAAGACATCACATCACTTGTGGTATCGACAAAGTAGCACGACTCGTTTGTTCAAATGCAGGTAGAGTATAATCCATGGACATGCTTACATATGGCTTTATGGAAGAAGAAAGTATTGAGAATAAATACGATATGAAAACCAATAGAAATCAAAAATGTGTTCTTTTTGTTTAATTTAAATTTTTATGTGCAAAATATTGCTCTTCGTGTAAAATAGTATAAACATGAGTGTTTCTGTACTTGTGAATGGCCCAATGCGCTCTTGCACTCTACATGACAAGACAAGTAAGACAAGTCAGTGATTGCACGTGTACCCCCCCCCCCCCCCACTCACTAGGGTGCTTTAGTAACGAGACGGTACGCACAGGAGACGGTAACGCGAGCGAAAAAAACGAACTGCGCATGCGCGAATCTGAAATCTCTCCGTCCCGTCGATTTTCGGAACGGTACTCGGCCATCATAGCGTTCGTTCCCTAAACACGACGTTAAAAGAGAGGAGCTGACAAATAATTTTGATCTAGATCTAACAATGCCAGGGCACTACCATGACTACTGAAGATAAAAACAGGGAATCTACTAGTGATTACAATGTCTGTTCGATAAGTAGCTTATTCTATACCCCAATCTACAATAAATTGATGGTTTGGCCGTTTAGGCCTACTTTGGGGGACCTTTTTCATCGTTATGCATGACGTGCCTGCACGCTGTGCGCTACAGCCCACCGCCGGGTCCATTGCCCCGGCGCTCCGGCCAAGCCTCAAGGCCCTAGAGCACTTGCGCCCCCGTCGCCTTTAGCAGACAGCGAAAGCGCTTAAATATCACGACGGTAACAAGAGTGCGAGACCCGTCACAGTTGGTTAAACACCCCGTCTCCTGTGCGTACCGTCTCGTTACTAAAGCGCCCTAGTGTTATTTAGGGTACGCATATGCGTGTTCCCTCCCTTTGAAAACACCCCCTAAGTCCGGTGTGTAAAGTCAATTTTGTGTATGTACGAGCCGGACTTTGGTGCGTGAAAAATACCCCTTTACCGGACATTTTGGTAACACGCATGCGGTCATTCCGACCCCGGAGTGGGGGGGGGGGGGGGCGAGACGTGTACATGCAACCAAACTAACTGTTTTATGATGAACAGGCCGGGCTATGTGACTAAAACAAAATTAGAGGAATTAACGGCTTAATGAATGGCCATACATTGCGCTGATAAACATAGATCCATCAGTTTCGAAATTGCTGCTTTTAAATCCTTTTCTAGTTTGATGATCCAAAACTGTATCAATATAGTAATTTTATTTGAAACATTTTGTAAAGGAAAATAATGAATCTATTTATTTTCATTTTAAGGGATATTGTGGGTCAAACATTGATTTCCTTCTTTCAAGAAACACACTGTGTTACTGATTCAATTGTGCTATTAGAATATCCCCAATATTCCTATGATTTTTTCTCAGCACGGCTCGAAGAAGGTCCTTGTGAATCAGAAGGTAGAGTCGAGGTTTATCAGCACGGTTCCTGGGGACCCGTATGTGATGATAACTTCACGGTAGCGGACGCAACCATTGTTTGCCAAATACTCGGGTTACAAGTGGTGGAACTCTTAGACTGGGACGTCCCACCATCTGTAGTGTCTTCGATTAATGCTACGTTGAAGAATCCCTGGTGTAGCGGGAATGAGACAGATATCCGATATTGCACGCAAGAACCGAATGCAACTTGCAATAAATACGCAGCAGTCAAATGCAGCGGTGAGATATTCTTCTTTTTAGGGGATCACTTTTTTTTTACAAGGGAGGGGGGGGGGGGGTAGTGGGGAGGGGCTGGAATGGTTTTGGGGACGAGATGATTTTTTTTTAATTCACAATGGTGAAGCTCTGTGAGACCATGTGTTATGCCTTACAACGCTATTCAAACGGAATGTTGATCTGTCATCGCATAACATCTATTTCAAAACAATATATTAATTAATTTTACTGTAAATATTTCGAGCAGTGTACCTCCAAACGGAATCAAAGTGAGATATGCATGGTACTTTGTAGAAAGAGACATGAGCACCTGATTTGTCGGATGCAGGTGGTACACAAGATATCATTATCGTTTTTAAATTACTATTCATTGTACTACATTCTTACATTACTATACATTTTCCAATATTAAAGCTCAGTAGCATTCTTGTTATGAAATACATGTTGGCCTTTTAGTTATTCTGAATATCCAGTTAATTTCTTTTGATACCTTTTCATGCAAACAGATCTCCTAAATGATTGTCCACGTTCGAGTGGTGAGTATTTTGATGAAGACTGTCATTAAACTTTGAGTCAATTTCAGTTCAACTAAATGATTCAGAATTTCATCGCTTATTTCAATATGATCAATCTGATACCAAAATTTGTGTCGAAGATTGTAAAGCGATTCATAAGGTTCCACAAATCGGTTCGACTTCTCAAAAGTAAACATACTCCATCTTGTCTCCTCTTCGCTGGTCTGCATTCTCTTTACTATAATAAATATGGCCATGAAGCCTGATTAGAGTAGAGGTGTCGGGTTAGAGAGGATACATCACTGGACTGTGCCATATATCTCATGGTGTGTGTTTCGAATCCCGCCGCGGCACTATAGTCTCCTTTGTAACACTCGCCTCAAACCCAACCACTGTACAGACGACCGCTTCAAACCCGACCACAGTACAGACGACCGCTTCAAACCCGACCACGGTCATGCCTATAGGTCACATTATACACCGGGCCGCTAATTTTTTTTCCGTACTCGAGAGAGCAAAAATCCCATAGGGTTAGGGTTAGGGTTAGGGTTAGGGTTAGGGTTAGTATTTGCCCTCTCGAGTACGGAAAAAAAATTCGCCACCGGGCCCCGTACGATTTTCACTACCCGGTGACTTGACGTGGATTTTAGAGACCGTACACAGTAAAAACGTTGCTTAAAAAAAGTGATGTTCACTTACAGTTGTACATTATCCTAAACAACAGTTGAACAAATTGTAAACAATGTTGCTCAAAACGAAAGTAATTTTGTTAAACATTCGCTGTTTAAAATTTAATGACTGCTAGATTTACTATACGAGAGCTT
>JAVYIG010017729.1:0-24607 GCA_035222895.1 Strongylocentrotus droebachiensis | reverse complement strand
CCAATTCCAAATGTTTAAACTACTCGACTAAGTCACCTCTATAACCCATTCTATAACACAGTCAAACACGTTCCGTGTTGTGGTATCGATAGCAGTGTTCTAATGCCGCGCAAATCGGCAACGTGGAGATATTGATCGCTTGATAAAGCTTCTTCACTCAGACGAGAAAGGACTTTATAAGGTGTCTTGGGTTTATATTAACGCACTAAACAAGGCTCTTGTAACACACGAAGGGCAGAGGCGCAGATAAACAATTTTGAAGTGGGGGGAGGGGGACAAGATTCGGGGCAGTTTAGTCAAAGGACCGTGCTAAAAACAAATTTCCTACCAGCAAAACTTGCGATCTGGTGACAAGACCTAGAGTACTCCCCTGCCCCTCATCCCCTTCCCCCGAAAACACACCCCATCACAAGCAGCAACACCACTATCATGAATATGACATGGCGGCCAAGTCGCCACGACTTGGGCCTAATGACAAAAACCTTTACCCAGAAGCAATGATGGCAGAACTAATTCTTGACACCAGTTTCCTGATTAAAGGTTTAACTCATCAGTTAGATGACAGAACTAATTCTTGAAACTAGTTTCCTGATTAAAGGTTTAACTCATCAGTTATTTGACAGAACTAATTCTTGAAACTAGTTTGCTGATTAAAGGTTTAACTCATCAGTTAGATGGCAGAACTAATTCTTGAAACTAGTTCCCTGATTAAAGGTTTAACTCATCAGTTAGATGGCAGAACTAATTCTTGAAACTAGTCTCCTGATTAAAGGTTAAACTCATCAGTTAGATATTTCCAATTTGGTTGGATTAACTGTAGATTCTGTTCCAGCTTCTGTCTTCATTATCGGAGGTAGTGTAGGGTTGGTGGCCATGTAAAACGAAAATCAGGCGATTCGAGGCATAGAAGATATTTTTGTCATGATACATGTATAAGGAATCTTTGTTCAGCTTACTTTATTTCTATATATTGTTTTATATTTCCTATTTTACAAATTGTTAACAAACCAAATCATATATTGCTGTGAAGTTAAGTTGTAAGGAAAGAAACTTAAACAGAAATAGAAAATTTCAAATCAATTCGATTATAAGTATGATAGTGTAAAAACGACGACCGAGTTGAAAGTGAAGGGAATTAATAAGAAGGAGCCTACATTAAAGACTATGGTTAGTTACTGAAAGCTTTGGCTAGAGACTATGACAATAAAATGATATGTGACATTTTCCCGCTCCCAAACCTTTAAACAAATATATATAAACAAATACTAATTTCATACGGTTTAACAGCAAACCAGCAACCGCACATACATTTTCGAAGTTATCAACCGCAGATCATAATCAGTATCAGTTCTCAAAGGCTGTCTTTAAATCGGCAACGTGAAGGTATCGATTGATTCTTGTTTCGAGACACAGCTTCATGCGAGAGTGGATCATGGGCTAAGTGGTGTCTAGACTTTGGGAAAGCTAATCATACTGGAGATCTTAAGATCAAAATAGCCAAGGGCTCCCTAAAAGTAGTACGTCAAATGACAGGAACAAAGCACTCCGTACTTTACTCACTTCGATCTATATCGTGAAAGTTTTCTTTGCTAT
Source organism: Strongylocentrotus droebachiensis (assembly GCA_035222895.1). Lineage (NCBI taxonomy): Eukaryota > Metazoa > Echinodermata > Echinoidea > Camarodonta > Strongylocentrotidae > Strongylocentrotus > Strongylocentrotus droebachiensis. The sequence goes on along the minus strand of JAVYIG010017729.1, from coordinate 23,014 downwards.
AATTATTTTTATTTTAATGAAGAAAAAAAGAAATCGGCCCTAATATTAGATCAATAATGTGCAGACGATTTGAAATGACTTCCATTATAATTTAGTAGTTACGTTTAAAGATTATTTCGCGTCTGCAAAGATCTGCGTTGCCAATTTGAAATAACATGATTTGATTTGATTTGATTTATTTATTTCTGTTTGATTTTCTTTTTCTTATGAATTTTTACAAATATATAACAAACAAACATTGCAAATTTACACATGACAAAAGAATATATGTAGAATAAATTAAGGCTGGCTGTAACTAATCGAAAACATCAATCATGAATCAAATTCCACTGGAGAAGAGTAAAAAATAAAAAGGAACCGTTCATTAGTTTGTGCGAGGTTATTTTCATTGGTAGGGACGGGTTCGTTTTTATTAGTTTGGACGAGGTTTTTTTTTCTTCCCCTTTTTTGAAAAAGAATTCATTGTGTCTTTTCTTGTCACGTATACAAGTTTGTGTAGAGAAACATTTTTCAAATGAGATCAATAGCTGCTTCTGGCGATGAATGTTCTTAGGCGAATTAGCGACTAGAGTTTCGACGAGGACTCAAATTTCTAACCTTGTACGTCAATATTGGTGTCATCCCGTAAGTAAAGCAGACTGGAGCAAATTAAAGGGATAGATAGCACCTTCTAGTTGGTATATGACTCAAAACAGTTATTTTAACCACGACAAAAAAAGATAAAAAATCGGGTGAAATACTATTCGAAGCTATAGAAGTTAGATAATCACGGTCATTATAGGCCACAATGTCGCTCCAATTATTTTTGCACCTGAAGTATAGATTGAATTTTAAAAAAATGTAAAGTAAAAGAGAAAAATGTATCCATTTTATTCAAACAATCCCGAAAATGCTCTCCTTATTTCGTTTTAAGCAGTCGATAATAATTAGAATGTGTTTTAATTAGAAAATGTTTAAATATATGGCTCCCCCCTCCCATCTTCCCTCGAGAAAGACTGGAAAGGATCGTACTATTAATGAGGAAAAAAAAAGGGAATTTCCACATGTTTTCACCCTCCGGGAGTCGCATCATTGATCTCTCGTTTAGGATTGAATATCGATATATTTTAGAGTTCTCTCTCTCATAAAGACAAATCAATTTTCACGCTATTTTCGCTACCGTTTCTCCCTTCAGAGGAGTCATTCAGTGATCACTCGATTGTTTGTTAAGGGTAGAGGTTTGGGAATTCGTATACCGGGAAAATTGAATGTCAGATTAAGTATTGGAGAACCCCAACCTCCAAACTTGTTGACAGTTGTGAAACCCCCTATACTATCTACTGCAGATATGAATCTAGTTTAAGGTTAGATTAAAGTGATATAGGTTATGGTTAAACCTTGATACAGATTGAAGTTGTCTAGGAAGGGGTGTACATCCACGTTAATAATTATGAGGGAGTATAATTATACGTTGAAAGGGTCGAGATCTGTTTTTCAGTTCGAGTTTAGACGAATTCTAAAGATGAGCATCATGAAGACGTGATACGACATGAATTCTGTTAACGCGACATTTACTCCGAGTTTGATGCGTTTAAGATGTTAGGTTATGGGTTAGGTTTAGTGATAGGTTGTGATTAAGTATAATGTTGGATACAGAGATGAAGTAAGGAAATCGATTAGTATTAGAAATGGATGGAAAAGTAAATTGTTTTCACTGGAAAATGAATGTGCATTCACTTTGGTGGTGCCAACAAAATTGGCCTTTTATTTCAATTTAAATATTTAAAAATATCATTCTGGATAGCATCTCACCCACAATGAATAGTCTGTATTTGGCGATCGAGGACAAACTGCTATGATTCGATGACTTACTAAGCGATAAGTTTATTTCGATTGTGTTCTAACGAATCTTCTTAATTTCTTAGTGACAATTTCATTCCATTGCTAATACCCACATCCATCAACAATAATATTTTTTGTCAAAGCTATATTCGAAGTATCCTAATTTCATGCAGTTAATACGTTGTATATCACCCAAATATTTTAATGACGTACGATTTCTTTTCCATTAGTCTTTGTCAGCAGTCGGTCACGATATCATAGGTTGGCCCCATGTCACCTCCTTAATTTGGTCACTACCAGTCGGGCGGGATTAACTAGATTTCATTACTACTCCCGGGGAATCTCCTCATATTCTCCCGACACTGATTAATAATGATCGTCTAAATCCCATCATTGAACTGATGAGATTTAGACGTTCATTATTGATAACCCACGCGGATGGCGAGAGCCAATTGCCATTTTTGAGATTGGCTTAATGACTTTTTGATTCATTGTCTTAATAAACGAACCAGATGCCTGAACGTATACAGAGTAGAAATAAATTCTGCTGAGAGTTTGCCGATACTGTCGTGTCTAGTTGCGCTGCTACATATATGTGGCATATTACGCTTTGAATAATAAAACAAATGTATTAAGATCATTTCATAAGCAACTTGTTGATGAGTGCAAAATCACACCCTCTACATAAACCGCTATCCATGTAGCATACACTAAATCAAATATGACATATTTCGTTGTCTTTTTACAAGTAAAATGTAATATAATAGAAATTATCATTGATGCCAATTCAAAGAAGAAAACCGACCACCAAGTTAGGTCTTAAATTCTTGTTTCATATAAGTTATTAATGCTCATCTAAATCTTATTATGGGAATAAACATTATAGATATTTTTGAGTTTTACTGGACAAGTAGATGCAAAAGAAAGCTCTCACACCAACAATATATTTACATATAAATGACGGATTCGATAGAACTAAGGATATAATATCGTACTAATGAGCAATATAAAATCGAATTTTTGAGGTCTGTCGTCGCCGCTTCTCTTTGAAGCTGCTTTATAATATTTTAACCTTATTTCAACTTGACTTCATCATCCTGTGCCTTTATGTGTGATCTGAAATCCAACCCTACCCATACCATGTGCGATAATTATAATATTGATAATAATGATATTGATAATAATAACAAAAACAACAATAATGATAATAGTAATAATAAAGATAATGATAATAATACTACACGCTATAAAGAAAGCACCCTTAGACGTCACCGTGGTGACTTGGGGGGACGGCCATAGAGTTTGTACATGACATTTTTTCGTACTTATACTATTTTTAATTGACTCGTGTACAAAAGTTTTGACATCGATAAAACACTGACTTATAACACATGTGTCTAAGGGATTTTGACATTTTGAATTATTCTTAGAGATTTCTTTAATAGGAAGCGTCTTGTAGCCTATTTGTAATGGGTAATGATTTTTGTATAGGTCTAGTGTCTTTTATATTTGAATTACCTCTTTTCAGCAATAGTACTGTTGTTTCTTATTGATCGTGCCTTGACTTTATGACCCTCTGACTTTCAACAACTGAGTTCTTTGGACTTTCCCACAAAACTTTGATATATTCATAGCTGTGTTTGAATTATCTCAAAACATCATTTCTGGACTTACTTTGTATGTCGTACGACTATTCTGACGTAGAATACACACATCAATGAAATAAAACACTATGTAGTACAGAAATTTTAATTAATTTTCATTTATTTGTTTCCGTTTCAATGGGGACAACTTAATACAAAATTGATTTGAATACAAAGATAACAATTAAAATTTAGTTATGTTACAAGAGAACAGAGATAAAAATACAACACATTCTGTTATTATTTCACCGTAAATATGTAAATCTGTTAACGTAATTTTATTATACATTTACCCAATCGATTCAATTTCAATTCCCCGATTATTTTGGATTCGAGAATTGTACGGATGGACCCTTAGTCACTCTATATGAGCTCTTTCAATGTCCCATGGTACATGATCAAAGAGTTCCTGTCATTTGTACTGAACCCTCTTACTTTGCATACAGTAATGTTTCCCCCTTATAAGTCCTGTAGCTGTAATTCTTAGGACCACCACATCGTCGCCAGTCTCGGGGATCTCCCGGGGACAGGGTCTAGATGGACGAGGTCAGGGTCCGTCTTGAACACCACGCTGTCTGTGGCTATGTATAGAACACTGTCATCCAGCTTTTCCAACACGCTCTACAATTTCAAGCGCCAACGCAGTTGTAAAGCTGGTCAAGATAATGTTGGTGTTGACATTTTGGTCAACAAATCCCTCTGCGTAATTTGTGTAGTGTAGCTCTACCATATGCTCGTTGTGTACGATCAAGATTTCTACTACTAACAATTGGTCCCTTAGATATTAAAGTGAGTAATTCGTCAGTTGTTTAACATACACTGCTTCAACTGAATTGTCCTTATCCATACATGATTCACATTCCCACGATGCATGTACAAAATTGGGTTCGTGAACACCCGTGTCCTGAGTACATTCGAAATCAAAGAAGATGTACTTTGTACAATTTTCAAAATATATTCGTACATTTATGATTAGCGGGATCACACCATATTTCATCGATGTCGAGCACCTTTTCGCATTTGTCACATTTGTATTTTCTTTGGCAGGCTGTGAGTATTTTATGCAGGGTTACACTGTGTAGCTGAAAACAGCGTTTCGTAAGAAATGTCATTCGACACTTTTTGCACACGATGGTAGAGGGCTTACTCTCACGAAACGTACCGCTATCACAATCTGTTGCATAACAATCTGGGCATTTACAACAACACTTATGCGTGAGGGGAACGTTGTACGTTTCGTGACAGTCCTCACACAACTGAGAAGCACACACGAAAGCAGGGGGATTGGTTATGACGTTATAATGGGACCCAGACAGGTACAGATAAATGGCTTTACCTTCCGGAGGACCTGCATATATCAATAGGGACTTTTAGATTGAGTGGACGAGAACGAGACGAACGCCGACTGATCATGCGTGTCAACGTACTCAACTACCCATGTTGACTACAATTAGAAATCTTTTAAATTGCACTCGACGATATACATGCATGCAGGAAGGAACACTATGAACATGACGGACAAAGAAAGAGGACAAAATATACAGTTCCCCATTCTACCCTCAACAATTGCTGTGGTAGACAAAGGAACATCCCTTCACTGCTATTATGTAAAAATGTGTAGAACAGGTGAATATGCATGTGTCACCTGTTTTACAAATTTTTACATAATAGCAGGGGCCGGGGATGTTCCTTTGTCTACCTGAGGAACTGTATATTGTATGCGCACGCGGCATATACTAGTACCGTACTAGATTTAGGAAAATCAAGGTTGACGCATTCTCGATCGCCGACTGAGACGACGTGACGCATGCGCAGTGCCTTAAAATGACGTCACACGTCGCAGTCGAAGCTGTCGGCGTGGAAATCTAAAAGTCCCTACTGCCTCCTTACGTCTACCTCTGTATACCATAAGCCTGAACTCTGGAGCAATCACAGCTTGAAAAGCAGCGTACTGGCGCGAGTCAACAATACCCTCTTCAACATTCGCTCGAGCGTGAAGTTCGCGAGCCATTCTCATAAACTGTTTGGTTGGCGCGCGGTCTTGTTTATTTGTGGTCAATGCATGTTCTATATCTGTTGTCATTTTTAGAGTGCAACATGATAATCACGAGTGCTTTTACGAAACAAAGATTATCATCGGAGGATGGTATTGTGATGATTGATCGCTTTTTAAAGATAAACTTTAGTACTGGTAATGCGATTGCATTGTGAAAGAAAAGGTGTGGAAAGGATCAGAAACAGTTGATCATGTAGCATGTAAGTATTGGTGTGCACTGCAAGGTTCTGGAGTCATCAAAATCATAATAAATTTGACCGAGTCTTGGTAAAGTAACAAGCACATACACGGAAAGCTATGTATGGGACAACACGAATGGTGTCGGGGTTGGTACTACCTTGATTCCTTGTCTTTCTATGCTCATTACTCAGCCAGTATACATTTTCTTCCAAAATTGTTTGGCACATGTCATTTATTTGTAATCTTGAACATTCAGTGTAAGTTTCGTTTGATTCTGTGAGAAATAATTTTCTTTTTTTTACCACTACTGGAGGTTAGCTTTAAGCGCAGCCAATTGATCGGGGAGTCCATCAAACTTACGCGCGCGCCCACCCGCAGGATTTACGATATGATGTAACCGTATCGTAAATCCAAGATCTAGGGGAAAAAAATTGATTGCTATATAAAACCTCTTCAATCCTATCCAAAATTGGGCTTATGTCGAAATGTTCCACAGTCGCCCAGGGAATTAAGGAGACGGGTACATTTAACTGCGCAGAAACAAGAATGAGTCTCACATAGTCACGGGGTGAAGTGTCGCGCAACACGATATCCTTGATTTCTTCCAAAGATCTTCGGAGGTAATCGAGAACTTCGGATATCGTGTTGGCGTTATGGAGTTGACTTTGATGGTCGTACCATACCTCTCTACTCCCAAACCGTTTAGAAATCCTTTGACCAATGAACTCCCAGTTTGGGGTAGAGGTTAGCTGCGAGGGCAAGTCATGAAATGGTTCATCGTCAGGTAATTCAACATTTGGGACCGGATCTTGATCCTCCGTTGTAGAGCAAGGTGGACCCCTATTTTTTGTTTGTTTTATTTTTCTTCTTACCCGTTTTAACGGTATCAAGAGGAGGAGGTGTAGTAAGTCGGGAAAGAGGGAGGTAGCATCTGAGAGTTTCTTTTTGGGGGGAGTCACTACGGAATGTATATTATGTTTACGTTTCTGGCCACCTTGCTGTTTCGTTCTATTAACGACTACATCGAAATCTTCCTCGTCCGAGGATAGGACAATAATAGGGACTTTTAGAAATGCACGTCAAGAGCTTTGACTGCAACGTGTGACGTCATTTTAAGGCACTGCGCCTGCGTCACGTGGTCTCAGTCGGCGATCGAGAATGCGTCAACCTTGATTTTCCTAAATCTAGTACATGCAATACATACATACATATTGACATTTATAAAGCGCCTTTACATGCTGAAATGTGTAGAACAGGTGTCACATGCACCTGTTCTACACATATTTACATATTAACAGTGAAGGGATGTTCTTTTGTTGAGGGTAGAATGAGGAATGTCCTCTTTCTTTGTCCGTGATGTTTATTGTGTTACTTCCTGCATGCATATCGTCGAGTGCAATCTAAAAGATTTCTAATTGTAGCCAACATGGGCAGTTAAGTACGTTGACACGCATGATCAGTCGGCGTTCGTCGTGTTCTCGTTCACTCATTCTAAAAGTCCCTATTGACATGGGGAGGTGGAACGTGTGAATCCCTGTTACACCCCTCCCCACCTGGACCATTATAGCGAGAGCTACTAGGTCCGGGCAGGGTGTGACTATGTGGCGGTGAGCGAACTTCACGCCCGTTTGTTACAATGCGCTGTCCTAAGACATTACCTACCCGCATCTCTTGAATGGTTAGAAATAGTTCGTTCACTTAATTACCTTGTCTTTTGCTGATTTTGATGTGAATGGCTGTTGGCTGGACAATGTACAGCACCCTGTGCACTCGGCTAAACATGTTGTGCAGTGCGATTCCATGGTTGTGTGTTTCTTTTCTTCTAATAAAACAGAGTGTACGGTATACAAAACAAAAATGTTAATAACAAAATTATTTAAATGTAACTGGTTTAAACGTAGATTATTTTTTAAAAAACAGAGGTCAGAGACAAAGCTATACCACAGGGTCTAGCAACTCTCTCGTAAATGAGCTAACAACCGTAGACCGTCTATTTATTATGTACAAAGCTGGTGAACAAACAAAGGCGACCCTTAGAGGATGGTCGTGAACCTGGCATCTGTCATGCGTAGGTGTAATTGAATTTAGTGTAGTGTTATTTTGTTATTAATAATTTGTATTATTATTACTATCGCCCATGAAGGTACTCGTCGTACTCATCACGGTCGTTTGTATCCGAGAACTCTACCACCTCGTGGGTCTTGTTCGTCCTCGATGTCCTCGTCGCCGTGTTCTACCTCGCTGTCCTCCCTATACACTACATCCCCGATGTCCTCGTCGCCGTGTTCTACGTCGTTGTGCTCCCCATACCTTTCACGGTACTCGTTGCTCCACCTTTTTTCCTCCGAATCACGGTCTGGCTCACAATCTACTTCCTCTTTGAACTCATGGTATACGCCGATGAGGTATTTCATTTCACCATTTTCGTGCCTTCTGTTCGCGATGTCCTCCTCATCACAGTCCTCTTCATCATCTTCGGCGTCCATTTCCTCCTCGGCTTTCTTATCGGCCTCTGCTTTTGCATAGGCCGCGGTCGCTGCGGCCTCCGCGGCGTCCAAGGCTTACTCGGTGTCAATTGCGTCCTGTATTTCTTGTAAACATTTTAAAACAAATATTGACCTGGAAAGGGGGTGGGTATAGCGTGTACCGCCGTTATTTGCCCCCTCAATCAGGCCTTGCTGTAGCAATACAAGATCGTACAGCCCATAGTTCAAGTGGAGAAATTCAGCGTCAAAAATATCTATATCACCGTGAGTATCACGTACCTCCTTTATACGGTCAATCATTTCACTATGTAGATGTAGAAGTTTTAGTCCAGGCGTCTATTTCCAGCCTCATATCATTGGAGGTATTGTAGCTTCTATACCCTGGTACTTTATTACCTGCCGTATGTCCACAAACTGCTTACCCCCATGCACGACACATGTTTCTACATATAAGGATGTCATTTCATATTTGGTTGGTAAATTTGTATGCTGTTCCTGGTCCAGGTCAAGATCAAATACCGGTAGCTATCTCCATCCATGCCATTGGTTTTACGAAAATGGTCGTCAATGGACTAGACTAGTCCATCCAAGAAAGATTTTGTCTTCTGACAGGAAAAGAGAAGATCCACTGTATACAATATTTTCTCCAAATCTGTTAACTGTTTTTAAATGTAAAAACAAGCATACTGGTGTAAAAGTATTGCAAGCTCCTGCATACCTTTTTCAACAGATCTAAAGGACAGTACGGTATATCTCTTTTGGAGCTTTTCCAGGTCTACACAATTTAGGGGGAAATACATATTCCGTCATTGCCGCATTTGGTGTTGATTGGAATCCCCGCTTTTTGTACATGTCCGCCGCGATTTCTCGTTGCTCCAGGAAGCTTTAACTGGTTGCTCCTTGTAATCCTTGCTGGATGGTATTCCAGCTAGGATGAGTTTTAACGCGACAGATGCCTGTCACGATTTCCCTTGGGCAGCACATATTGTCATTATTTCTCGTTTGAATAACGGTCTTTTTGTTGAACAGACGCTCTTCTTTTGTCAAGAACCTCATTTTTCATGGGATTGAAGCGTGGCCTCCAACTTGGAAGCAAATACCTCGTGATTCATCTTATCCCTCCGACAAAATCCCCATTCCTAACACCTTCCATCATTTTCATCGACGATATTTTCAAACATTTTATTGCTCCTATAGGCATCGTGCCAAGCATTGGCCCTCTTCTCTCTACAGGTTGAAAAGCTACGCTGTAATCTGTGACCCTATAGCATCATGACATGCATTTGACTTTAGTGACACGGTAGGTGTGGGAAGAGGGGCATCTCTGGAGGGGAGTGTCTCTGCCTCACGTTTCCTTGAAGCCTTGGTTGAAGATCCTCCGACATGGCTCTATATGAAGGGCCAACCCTCGTGCAAGGTGTGGACGCGTTAGAAGGTCCGGTTACGTCACGGCTATTCGAAGGGCCAGCTACTCTGTGGATATTGGCAGTGCTGATGTTGCTGCGTTGCCCCACCTACGGAAAAGATACAAACATGCATACGAGTATTACGAATCACTGTCAATGTATGAACAAATAGTAACATGGATAGAGAAGCATAACTATACAAACAAAGCCAAAGAAATATATACATTTGAAAGAAAAAATATATCGTTACTTATCTACCTACAACGAAGGACCCAACACTCTCATTTTAAGTACTTAAATACGTTCGTTTTATTTACAAACTTCCTACCGTGTATCAGTAAGACTTCGAGGTAAAACGTTAAAAAGAAGATAGATATAAATAGCGCCAAAATGTATACATTGGTAGTACCACCGATGCTTCTCATGGTAACCCTCTCTATAAGGTCGGACATATTATAGGCAATACGGATATGATCCATAATGGAAATAACGAAATATACCTCCAAAATGTGTAAATAAGTCAATTCTAACTTCCAAAAACGATCGATATTTCAAAATATGAACTCCTTTAACGATGTAAATTGTATGCACTACCTTCTTAACCAATATAAAGCGCCACTTGCTTTATATACACGAGATATCCACGTGTACATACGGGAGTGTTCTGTCATCCTCCAGACGAACACTCTTTGTATTAAAAGTAACTTTGTCTCAGATTCTGAAACAAAATCCTGGATTATACTCATGCTGCAATGATAATTATAAACCTTTGGGTCAGTCAGAAACCCCATGACTTTTACAAGCCGATCACCTTTCTGATTATCAAGATATTTATGATTTGATATCGAAACAAAATGTTGCGTTTTCCTAACTGTTTTCATAACACGACAGTCTATTGGGTAAAACGAGTGTGGTAAAACCGGCCCCTAAAAAATTATACTTTTTTGAGGTACTTCTTGATCATTTTGAAGCTCAATTTTTTAGGGCTTCAATATTAGACCATATCACACACATTGATAACACGTAGGGGTGTGCATCTCAGATTTAACATAGTAAAAGCGATGCATTAAAAAAAACTACCCTGCAATCGTTCCGGCTCTCTTCGTTAAAAAGTGCCTTTGTTTTGATATTTCGCAATATTTTGGAATCTCGTTCTAAACGTTGTTGGGTTTTCTTTGATATGCTCCTTAATGCCAGAGGGGATATTTCCCGAATATATTGATGAATGGGTAGAGGCTCGTGAAATCATAGTATTTGATGATCCTCTCTCCCGGATTCATTTCGTAAAACCATGGACATATGGTAAAAACAGAGAGCATCCATCCGTCCTCCAGACCGGTCAAACGAATCCCTCGGGTTCAATGGAGTTCGAAAAGATTTGTTGAGGAGGGCTTTAATGTACCTAAAAAAACTGAACTAACGTCTTAAACAACAGAATCATTACAAGTATCACGTTCGCTTACCTTAGCCGTGTCTTGAATACCAACAACAGCCACACGGGCTTGAAAATCTGATAAACGGTATACTGACAACAAATTCAAAAACGATTTTTGAAACTCTGCTGTTCGTTGAGCCTTCGACCAAGTTTTCTGCGAATTGTCCATGGTGAATCTCGCAAAAATTGTGATGCTATGGTTACACGTCCACAACGACTGTGCTCTGTAAATGACTGTATCCCCCTCCCTTCGGGGGTATTTAAGAGATCGGTCGGTTAATTGTTGCATCGTCTCTCCAGTGTTCGACTAATTTGTGAGCATTACGACTATTGAGATCATTCAAGTTACTTGTCTATACACGTCGATAATCCCTCCGGATGGGAGTACTTATTGTACAGTCTTGATTAGCTGATCTATCAATCCCTTTTGTAGAAACAAAAGCTCGTAGAAGCCAAGAACTATCAAGCGGCAACTCCCTTTTCCGATCGTTCAAACAATGCTCGATGCTTGTCTATCTTGGACTCGTATATTTTTTTTCCAGGCAGAAATATCCATCGACATACCTCGTGACATTTTCAATCCACCCGATCTATATGTCACAAATTCACGGATAAGAACGAATAGTATATTATTAATATGTCACATCAATCGCGTTTCGCGGTCTTGATTAAAACCTATCCCGTCTGGCGCCCTGATGCGGTACGATGCGTTTTTCATACGTTCCAGCCCCACCTTAAGAAACTGTTCAAAGTCTTCTTCGTTTACAAAGAGAGACAGCCCGCGAGGAAATCTTTTTCAGCGATCTTCTAAAACTGTCGAAAATGTGCGTATAACTACTTTCAACCCGTCATCGTCGTCAGAGAGTACGCTTCGATGTATTTCACGAGGGGCTTTACCGGCTCGATAATACTTGGGATGAACCCCCATTCCGCCATCGATGATAACTTGTTCTTCGTGAGACGCCCCTCCCCCCTGTATGATTAATATGTCACACCAATCCCGTTTCGCGGTCTTGATTAAAATATATCCCGTCTGGCGACCTGATGCGGTACGTAGGATTTTACTCGGATACCTGATGTCTGTTGAAGCGCGTTTTGCAAATCGTTTTTCATACGTTCCATCCCCACCTTAAGAAAATGTTCAACGTCTTCTTGTTTATAAAGAGAGACGACCCACCAGGAACCACTTTTCCAGTGATCTTTTCAAACTGTTGAAAGTGAGCGTATAACTACTTTCAGCCCGTCATCGTCGTCAGAGAGTACGCTTTGATGTATTTCACGAGAGGCCTTACCGGCTCGTTCCTACTTGGGATGGACCCCCATTCCGCATGAGACGCGGCCATAATTTTGACAAGATTTGTTTTCTAGATTTAAAAGTTTGAATTATGATACCGGTATCCCCCCCCCCCCTACCTCGAACGCTATATCCGCCTTTAAACACCCGTCAAAGATTCAACCCAACTACAAAGGCATTGATATTCGTGATACCGGACTGATATGGGCTATCAGACCGGAGAGTCCGGTTGCGCCCTAATCATACTTAGCATTATTGGACGTACTGAACGTTCGATCAAAACAATTCGTTAAACCCTATTATATCCCCGTACAATGCAATTTAACGGAGTTCTTGTTCTTTTGAATCTGACTTTGCGCGTTTCATTACCCCGTCATATTATATCCGGCCAATTGAATCTAATTTATATTGCGCGATGGTACACGCCCTATCTAATTACGACCTTTTGTTCGAGAGGCTCATTCGATAAAAACTTTACTCTCGCCCCACCAACCCCCTTTCTTTCTTGATTTGATTTTGTTTGGCAATCAGTCACCGTTAACTATTTTTGCCACACAATATTTTATGAATTATATATATATATATATATATATGATATGTACAATTACATGACATGGATGACTATTTTTAGGAATTTTACTTTTCCATCCTTTTTCTTGTTGCTAATTTGTTTTGAGGAAATTATATAATTTAATAAATTTTGAACGAGACGGCCTAGCTTTTTGTACGTACGTGTGTTCACGCGCATGTGTACTCCGCACTCAACCCCACCCTTTTCAAAATGCCATCTTACCAGTCTTTGGGGTTCATTTCTCAGACTTTCGGTTTCATTCCATTTGCCTCTTCCATCCGTTTATGCAAGTTTTCTCATTTCAACGTCTCGTCCCCATTCCCTTTGATATTTTTCACTATCTCTACCTTCTCTATCCGCCTTTTGCTTTCTTTATATATACCGCTATCTCTCGTTTTACCCTCGCTTCATATTCAGTTTCATTTCTTTCTCTCGTTCTTATTTGTATTACTCAGGAGTAGCTACCGCTACACTCTTAGAAAAAAGGGTGCAAAAAAGGGTGCAAAATAAGAGTTTGCACCCTTTACATAAAAATGAACCCTATTGAAGGAAAAGGGGTTCAAAAAAGGGTGCAATATAAGATTTTGCACCCTTCCCACAAAAATGAACCCTAACAACCCAAAAAGGTGCAAAATAAATGTTTGCATATGGCATGCATATTCATGATTACTTTCCACGTGTTCACATACAAATACATTTATCATATGATTTGTTAAGCAAATTATGACAATGCACATCAATTATGTGATTTTTATTTTCCTTCGGCAATCATTAACCAATAGATTATTTTGTCTGATCATGTTACAATTACATTCACGTTTTAGCAATATATATATTGATTATATTTTTACTAACCAAGAAACATCATGCATGTTTAATATGTATATGTGTACGAGCAAATGTCACGAGTATTCCTCGATGATGGGTGCAGGATTGCACCTTTTAAAGGGGGCAGGATTGAACCCCTTAAGGTGCTGCTATTGCATCGGTTTGCACCCCTAAAGGAGCAGGATTGAACCATTAAGGGTACTAACATGTCTCCTAAAAGGTGCATTCTGGCACCCTCCTAAAGGGTGCAGGATTTAACCCCTAAAGGTGCTGCTATTGTTGCATTTGTTTGCACCCCTAAAGGTGCAGGATTGAACCATAAAGGGTACTAACATTTCCCCCAAAAGGTTCAATCTGGCACCCTTTTGAAGGGTGCAGGATTGCACCTTTAAAAAGGGTGCAGGATTTAACCCCTAAAGGTGCTGCTATTGTTGCATCGGTTTGAACCCCTAAAGGTGCATAGTTGCACCATTTTTTCTTAGTGTGTATAAACACTTTACATATGAAAACACTCGACAAACACAAAGACCAAGCAATGTCGATGTATATGAAGAAACTTTTCTTTTAATTCAACAAAACAATTTGTATCGTTCCGTTATGTTTATTAGTTTTATTCATTTGTTGGTATGTTTATGCCTGATCGTACGATGAGTGAGCACACGTATACACGTTGTTAATGTTCAGTAAACTCAAGGGAGCTTGCGGATTTAAAGTCCTGCTCGTGGGACTAGTTATAGAACCAATGTCATACTCGAGGTATTAATTGTTGCACTATTGAACTTGGTCTCTTATCCGGGATTATACCATTTCCAAGAGGCCAGAACCGTAACTCTAATCACTGCACTACGCGAAATGCCACATGTTCAATTAGTTGTAATTCTATTCATTTATTCAACGATATAGAAATAGTGAATGTAAAATACAAAAGAAAATAGATACAAATCATAACCATTCTTAAGGCGAGATATGTTAACATAATCATATATTTTTTATATAAGTTTACATAATCTGGGCAACCAAACAGATTGAGATCTTGTGAACTGGTGCCCCTTTTACAAAATTAACAAATTACAAGTAAAACATTAATATAATCGCACGCAGACATATCCAACACACACATACCACACACACACACACACACACACACACGCACACACACACACACACACACTCACCCTCTTTACTCTAACAAGATAAAGCGAAGGGAAGGAGGAAGAGATTCCTTTCATCACAAAGTAAAATTGAAGTATAAATCGTCCACAGACCTGTAAACCAGGGAAGAAACATCTCCCTCCCCTTTTCCCCACAGAAGGATAGACAAATAATAACCACCAATGAACAAGACAATATTAGATTACTAAGCTGTATTCCGTAAAGGGACCGTCCACATAATACTTCAGTCGGGTCCATTGCTTCGCTCTCCTCGCATCTGATCGCATGCGAGGGCACGAAGATTAGACCACTTCTCTTGGGATATCAATGGAGTATGTTCAAGAAAATAAGGGGAATTAGGGCTGCCATGAAGTCTTATCATGAAACTAAGCCCAAGACAAATTTCAGTCTCCTTCACTTCGCATTTTCAAGAAAAAACAGGCCAATATTTCCATGGGGATATGGCAGGATTAGCAAATTTTCGAGCGCAGTTGCAGGCCAATCGCTCGCACTCGTTTGAGCGCCGTTCGACTTTGGGGATTCGGGATCCGGAATTGCGATTGGCGATTCATCTGCAAATGTTAAGATGGCAAAATCCGGGCTAATCCTTATGTTCGGAATTATATTTTTGGTTTTGTTTGTTTATGAAGCTACTAATGGAAAGTGAAAGCCCCTTCAAGCAGATTTTGTCCCATAGAGATTAATGTCGAGAGTGAGGCGAATATTTCGCTGACGAGAAGGTTGATGAGGGATTAAAGAGAATTATGAAATAAAGAGAAGCAATGACTATGAATAACAGCGGCTGGTTGATCCCACCAAATTTCGACTTATAGGATTCGGGATCATGTTAAT
The DNA here is from genome assembly GCA_035222895.1 of Strongylocentrotus droebachiensis. NCBI lineage: Eukaryota > Metazoa > Echinodermata > Echinoidea > Camarodonta > Strongylocentrotidae > Strongylocentrotus > Strongylocentrotus droebachiensis. Next base: position 7,290 of record JAVYIG010017729.1, on the reverse strand, counting down.
TCATATATATGATATTTAGAATGACTACCTTGGTAATCAGTTAAAAGCAGACAATTCGGTTGCTCAAATATATTTTGAATATAGTGGTTATCACTGCCATAATATGCATGTTGGGGAAAAGGGGGGGGGGGAATATTTTAGTATTTAGCAAATATCATGACTACAGGAGTTAAGACAAAAATGAATAAAAAGAGCTGCATGAATACACAACTATTTATATTCCCCCTCGCTCTCTCTCTCTCTCTCTCACTCTCTTCCTATCTTTCTTTCCCTCTCTCTCTTTATCTCTTTTTTCCTCCTGCGTTCTTCATGTATGAGAATTATCATTTTTACTTGAGCTTTCAAAACTGCTTCATTGCATTCACTTGTGTTTGTATTCACTCATTTGTTAAAGGGATCTATAGTAAATTAGTTCGGTGGTTTTTAGATAATTAGATCATTAATAAATTAGTTGGGTAGTTATATAGATACATGTAGATAGATGGTTAGATGGACAGTGTGCAACTGGTCAAATCCAAAAGAAAACACCGCTCACGAAATTAGATCAATCGGTTTATATGTAGATAACGTAGATAGATAGATCGATATATATTATAGGATTGTTAGAGTTAGTACTGCTGATGGGTAAATAATGATATATAAATAAGAAGAATAAGAAACAAACAAAACTAAAATGTATTGGTTGATGGATAGGTTACAAAGGGTGATGCATCGGTACAGCGTAAGAAAATTGATTGGAAGATGGATGACTTTGCTTTGACCTTGTACTACTTATCGGAGTAAGGGCTGTATCGGATTGTTATCAATGCAGTAGAAGTTGTATTGTACTTTTGGCGAATTATAGAATGTGCAGCCAGATAACTACGATCTAGAGACTTCTTAAGACAAAGTTAACGTTTTAAATCGGAGAATATATTTGAACAAGATACACTGCAATGTTTTCATGAGAGAAAACCCATCATTGAGGAAGAAGAAGTCAGAGATGATGAATTTAAATTTCAATGGACACTAAAAGAACAAAGAGTGGAGAGAAAAAAAGACAAATAATGCAGGCGAAAATATCCCTAATAGATTCACATCTACTAATGATTAACCTTGATAATCCATGTAAACGTTAGACAGTAGCACGGTCAATATATATATATATTTCTACAGCATTTGAGGCAACTTGTACACACCTCCTTACTAGCACTGTTTTCAGACAATCCGTCGACCTAGTAATTACCGGTGAGCCCCTCCTCCCCGCCGCCCCTTGCAAAGTTATGTCCGCCACGCCTTCATCCGTGCCCCACCTATGACAAGACCTATGCTATTGCACTGGTCCTTGTTCTACCGTTACAATACTTGCGATTTTCACAACAATGCACCAAACATTAGTTCTAATCCTACCTTGATATGACTATCCCGGAGACTATTGATTTATTTTGATAGTTCTCCCGTTCGCGACTGACGTGGCTCCTGGCATCGTTGTCGCTTAGAAGCTCTTTATTCTAACTAGGCTCCATTGTTTTCGGCCCAGAATCACGGTTTTGAAACTCATTTAGTTCACAACAAGGATGCGGATGAGTTTCTTTCACATTGCAATCGTATGGCCAGCACTCAACTGTATCTTTAATATTTCTCTCTTTTCTCTCTACAGATTTTTCTTGTGACCGGTGTCCTTGGTATAAAATCAGCCAAGCAAAGGAAAAAAGTCGTAAGTAATTCGAATATTGTCCTTGCTTTTTCGTTGCAAATACACGTTGATTTTCTTTATGATGTGTGTGTTAGAGATGTGTTACGGACAATTCATAACATTTAAGTATTTCATTGATGATAATACTTTCAAATTTAAATTTAAATGTGAGGTTACATAATACTGGCAGATATAAAAACAAAAACAAAAACTGAATTACCGAACAACAATTTGTTCATTTAATGAGAAATCATGTATATTTGCAAACATATAATTGTGACCTATCATTGATTTTATCTTTTGTATCAACGAGGAAAACACATTTTTACTACATCCATATAATTGTAGTCTATCGTTTATTTTATCTAAATATCAACGAGGAAAACACAATTTTACCACATTCATGATTCGAACCCGTCTTTGTATCACCTTTAACCTTTTCATTATAGTTTGTATCTTAATATACCGTATTGTGAAGCGCCGCGGGGAGATATTATGTAATGTACGCAATTATAATATCTCAATGAATTTATAAACCAGATTGACCCTTTTAGGTAGACGAAAGGCGACCGACAGCCAGTTCTTGACAATATGCGATTAATTGGGCAGCTTATACAAACCAACATTACCAGAGCCCAAAGCCATTTACTCCTCGGGCTGAAACAGGGTTCCCCCTTAAACAGTCCTTTAGGATGTATAACACAGCCATCTATACACCATGATGGCTCTGGGGTGTAAGCATAGGTGTCACCACCTTAGGGAGTTTGGTCAGCTAACACAAAATACAAAAGAAGGTTAGCCTTACCAGTGGCGATGTGGTCATGATCTAGTGGATGAAGTGGTTAGCGGTTCGAGTCCCACCGCAGCACCAAATGTCCTCTGACAAGACATGACTCCACGTTTGCCGCTCTAAACCCAGATGTGGTAATAGACCATTTTCGTAATGAAACCAAATATAATGCATAATTTGTGAAGTGCCTCGATACGAATAATTTCAATCATCTGTTACGAAAATTGTAATTAAGTGGTCAGAATGCGAACTGCATATATTAGTTGTTGTCAGGTAGAACAAACGTCATGGCCCGCCCTACCTAACAACACGTAACATATGCATTTTGCATTCTATTGAAAAGCAGTTATTCATTACAGGTGAATGAAATATTTGTATTGAGGCACTTCACAAAGACGTATGCATTAGATTTGGTTACATTACGAAAATGGTCTGTTGGCTACCTCACGTAAAAATTATTTTCGTGAATACTTGGAGCGCCTCATGGAGGCTTAGCTAGAGCCAGGCAGCAAAGTCAATGACATATTATGAAGGATCCTTGGAGAGCCTCTGAGATGGATAGGCCTACGCTCTAAAAACTGAAATGGTAAATCACCATTTAAAAAGTGCTCAGAAGTGACAACGTTTTCAAATATAGTATCTCTGCTTTATTTTACACAATACTCTATAGGTTGCATCCAACTGTTTAAGTATTGTATAAACCATTCCAAATACGTTGTCACTCGTCGTCCTTGATTATTTAACATTTTAGTTTTCAGAATGTATAAGCGCACAATAACACTTATCCATTATATTATTATGATCAGCATAATAATTGTGTTTTCTATTAGTTTCATTAGGCGTTAATAATAATCATTAAATCATACTCTTCACTTCTCATTGTAGATCTTGACATACATGGCGATGTGTATTCTGAGTGCTGTGGTAGCAGGTTTCGGGTTCATGTACCGCATGAGCTATGCTATCTGCCAGAGCTGGGCGTGTCACCACCCCAGGGTGTTCACAGCGAGACCAATGGATGACCCCTTCCTCGTCACCATGGTCAAAGGAGATCCCTATGGCTTTACCAAAAACTGCGTGAGTATATACATCCAAACCCCTTTTTTGTTCTTTCCCGCCGAGGGGGGGGGGGGGGGGGGGGGTACTCACATATTAAAAGGAGGTTGCCGCTCTAATGGGTCACTTTTCACACACCAATCCCTTATCCCTAATTCGAAGAAGAAGAAGAAAAAATGACCCTTACAAATTGGTAGGGGTTTCAAGGCTTGAGCCACCCCCGTCCAATCCGAAATCTGAGAAGCCCCCCCCCCCCGGGATTTTCCGTCTCCATTCCTTTTCCTTTGAAGTCTCGGTGTTTACTGCAAGACTTGTCTATGACCACTTTCCTTGTTACCCTGATTAAAGTGCAGACCTTATTATCACCTTTTCACCGAATCCTTATAATATACAATTAATAATAGTAATTGAAGTAAAATGACGCCATTATATCATTTTATTCCATTCTCTTTGCAGACAACATCAATTATCGTCAACAGCATTATCTCCACCGTCTTCTTTTTTCATTTTGTTGCTGCTATCTTGGGGTCGGTGGTTGCATGCTGTGGCGGAGTTTGCTGCAACAAACCACAAATATTCGTTCCCAAGTCGATTCTTCTGGCAGAACAAGAAGTGAGTTTATTCTTGCACTGTTCATTCTAATATGGCGCCGATAGCGGGGAGGGCGTATGAAGCATTACCCTGCACCGGAGAGGGATAAGTTCCGGTAAAGGAAAATATTTAATAATTTACTCCCCAACTTAAAAGAAAGTAGAACATAATAATTTAACACGTAAAAGGTGGCCGTGATAAGGCAACCGTGTACCGGAAGCTCAGGGAAAATTCATGCCATTTCAGCAACATTTGTAAATCACTGGTATCGAATAAGAAATAAACGACGTTTGAATTTTATTTGACGGAAGTGACTACCCCCTCACAGGTTTTTGAAGTTTTGTTGTATTAAAACATTACATTCCTTAGCAAAACTATAGAATAAAAACAAGCAATATTATTTTTTCACACTTTACTTTTCTACAATATTTACTTGTAAATTTTGAAAGGTATTATGCGAGAAAAGTTTTGCATTTTTATTTGTCTAAACGCTGCACTCTGAGGCTCTCCAGAGCCTGAACGTGTGTTGATACCCCCTAGAAAATTGAGGGGGACGTGTCCCCCCGTCCCCCTGGGATCGCTGCCCCTGTGTGCATCAAAGTGTGTTTCACTCGCTGACGCAGTCCTACGCCAGGCTAATAGGGACTTTTAGATTCTGCATGACGAGAACGTGGACTGCCCTTTTAAGGCAAGCTGACGTCCTTTTAAGGCACTGGTAGTGACGTCACATTGCCTTAAAAGGGCAGTCCACGTTCTCGTCGTGCAGAATCTAAAAGTCCCTAATGACGCCTCGTGTGCAACGGGCAATAGTGTCTTCCAACTTTTTTGTCCATGTTGTGAGCTGAATTCAGCATCATTAATGCACCTCCACTAATATTTATGTAAATAGATGGGATTAGATTTGTTCTTTCCACACTCATGATGTAGGAAAAACAGTAATAGGTAATTCGGAGTACAGGCTTCATTTGGGGAATTTGAAAACAAAACCCCTTCCAAGGTAACGGAGAATAGCGTCTTATTTGAGCTATGAGCTATTCGCTTTAATAAGGGACTGGATGACTATCCCCGTTCATACAATTATTCCAAGATCAGACATCAGTGACGACAGTGGGAACGGATGGGGTGGGAAAGTTGCGAAGATAATGGAATCAATGTCGACTTGGCATTCCTCGTAGACTTGGCATTCCCCGTAGCTACCGTGTTAACATTCAAGACACAAGGGAGACCGACAGTTGTGATTGGAAAGAGGTGAAGAGAGTGTTATGTAGCCAATAAATGTATACAGTATAATGTACAGTATGCTTGAGAACTGCTTATACGTAGCTTCTCTACTCACACGAGGGACGACAGAGGGAAATAATTTAATGTGAAAGTGGAAAAGAGATAACAGTCAATCAGTGCAGACAATGGAGCCCCTTTCGCATCATGGACGTCAGAGAATTACTTTTTGTAATGTGAACGTGCCAAGGAAATAGTAGTTAATCAATGCAAATAACATTTTTCTAAGAGGTTCTCTTGGAACGCAACAGTAATTTTTATGTGAAAGTTCCAAGAGACTGATAGTCATCAATCAACGTGGTTTTGAAATTTCCTGGACATACCCATTCACAACAGGGAGGACTGCGGGGAAAGTCGTAATGTGAAAGAGCCGAAGAGAGAGTATTAAATCAACGAATACAGACTAGGTTACCCCGTTCACATCAGAGAGGACAGAGAGGAAAGTCGTAGTGTGAAAGTACCGAAGAGAGGGTATTAAATCAACGAATACAGACTAGGTTACCCCGTTCACAACAGGGAGGACTACGGGAAAAGTCGTAATGTGAAAGTACCGAAGAGAGAGTATTTAATCAATGAATACACACTAGGGTACCCCTTTTCTGTCAAGAAGAGGTACATTAAGGAAGGACAGAGGAGAAATTCGTAATGTGAAAGGGCCGAAAAGAGATTAGCTAATCAATAGGCTAGGGTAACGTTCACACCAGGGAGGATAAAGGAACAAGTTTTGATGTGAAGTTCCTAAGAGATAGTAGTTAATCAATGCAGACACACGCTCTTGACCTGGAGGCCGGTGAACTCTTAGGCAAGCTGGACTGAAATCTAAGACGGCATATTGGGGCTCAGACTTCTCCTCTCAACATCGATCTGAGAATATTATCACACCAAGCATGACAAACATCATGGATCGCCCCGTGAGGAAAATTTTGTTTTACATCCGCGAACATACAACGATCTCATGACGTTGTCAAAAGGCATCCAAGCTTTTTGTAGAACGTTAAAGAAACTTCTTTCTTATTTTGGTTTGATGAGTGATGGTTTTACCCTTGCTTCTCTGAACACTTCTTCATGTTTAAAATCTTTTATGTCCATGATACAATATAATAATGTTTCAAGCTCTTTGTTTATTATCCAAAACTCACACCCATAGAGAAGAACTGATCAGGGGTCCATTTCACAAAACTTGTCATCAGTGACAGATGATAGTTTTTGTTATAAGCTACTGAAATCATTGCTTCTGATTGGTTATCAACGGATTTGTCACTGATTTGTGTCATTTGTCATTGAAAAAGGCTTCGTGAACCGGGTCCCAGATATATTAATACAAGGTCATTAGTTTTCATAGTAATGTTTTTATTTTGCTTCAACGTCAAGTGTGTTTTGTGACAATTCCGAAGTTGATGTGTAACTTTAACTGTAAAATGTCATACTGAAGAAGAAGAGGTAAAAGTATATTTGAAAGCTGGGATGATACAGACCTATAGCAACTAAGATAAATGTCCGTAGGAGTTGGATAGCAAGAATCTCAACAGTTTGAACTCCGGGGACATCAATTTGAAGGAGAGTTGTGTTCTTAGAGATGTACGTGCTTCAAGTGGGGAAGAGGGAAATTCGACACCCCCTTTGATAACTTCTCCCGGCATAATTATGTATAATTGCGGTCGGAAATGAAAAGATTCGAAGGCCCTTTCTATACCCGATGACATAGTCTACTAAACAGTGTATGAGGCGAGGGGAGGGATGTGGCTGGACTCCGCTGGAGGTTGCAGCCCCATCCCCCTCCCCAATAATTAAAATTTTTCAATATTCGGTGAGATTGTGTATAAAGACATAAATACTTTCCACTCGCAAGCGTAACTCGGTCACAGAAAAAAGATACTTACAAGAAAGCTGCTTTTCGACC